>JAJGRW010000693.1:3493864-3604596 GCA_025461045.1 Carex parvula | reverse complement strand
TGTCGCTAACTCGTTATATGCATGTTCTTCACCGTTCTTGCATGTGGTTGCTTCTTTGTTTTTTGAAAGACTTGGTTATTCTGTGGCAGAACAAAATTTGAATTTCATTGTTTTAGCCGTTATACCACTGTTACTTGAGAATTAGATTATTTGACAACCATTCACACAATTTGAGATCTATTAAACTTTTAACTTATAACAGCATGCAAATGATCATTTCATCTAGTACAAAAAACCCCTACCCACCGACCTCCCACCGACTGTTTTTAATATGTAAGTCGTGTAGAGACTGCGGCTAAAATTGCAAATAAGAAGAAGGACACACCGACTGTTCAATTACACAAACCGTCAGTGAAGAAACACCGACTGTTATTAAAAAAACCGTCGGTGTTGACATATCCTACACCGACTGTTTTCCTCAAATAACATCGGTTTGAACAGTCCACCACACGACTGTTCAGTTTTAAAAACAGTCGGTGTTTCTTACTACCTACAAACCGACGGTTTTGTCTAAAAACCAGTCGGTGTAGATTTTTCTCCAACACTGACTGTTTTTCACAAAACAGTCGGTGTTGCTCACTGTCTACACCGACGGTTTATATCAAGAACAGTCGGTGTTAATATGTCTCCAACACTGACTGTTTTATAAAAACAGCGTGTTGGTTAACACCCACACCGTCGGTTTGTTTAATAAAACAGCCGGTTGCTCTCTGTTGTAATTGATAATGACCTAGGTTAACGTCGGTTTATACTGAAACCGACGGTGGTTGGAGCTTTTACTGACGGTTTTTGGTGTGCACCGTCGGTGAATTTTCTTTTTAACCTCTAAATAGCTTTCCTTTACCCGGTCTCTCTTTCGATCAGCACTCGTAAATTTCATTTCGCTCTTCTGAGAGGTTCCTCTAACTTCTAAACAACTTCCCTTTCTGTTTTCGTTTCCTTGAAAAAGAGATACGACCACCCTCGACTATTGGTTATTCTTTACGATCGGTTATTCTTTGCGATCTACGACCACCCTCGATCTACAACTTTCCTTCAACTTTCCTTGAAAAAGAGAATATCTGCCTCCTCATCAGATTGATACGGCCAGGTAACTATTTCATTTTCCTTCTAATATTTCAATTGATAAGGCCAGGTATGCTACCTCCTCAGATTGCTGTCTGAAAACTAAACCCTAAATTATCAGATAAGGTTATCCTTTTGTGTTATTTTTTCTTCTGTATTTTCCACTTTTCACAAGGGTAGCATATTTTGAGCTGCCTTTGTCCCTTTAACAATTGTACATTTATTGGCAAAGTATAATTTGATAAGCATAAATGAATAGAAATTCATGTCTTCATGTTGTGGCATTTTATTTTATTTTATTTTTTTTAGGGTGGGGGGCTTATACTCTGTTATTTTAGAGGATAAACAAGAGCAGTCCAGTTGGAAACATTACATCTTTCATATATGGGACTACATTATTTGATGCATAATCCATTTGAGTAATAAAATTTGTGTCGATATTATGCATAACCTCTTTAAATAAGAAATTCTAATATACGTATTAACTCATCTTTTTTTTTCTTTTAAGAGCTTTTGCCCGTAGGCTAGTATTAACTTATCTTAAAGTTGGAAAGGATGTAACTTTTTTTTCTTTCTATTTTAGGACAAATAAATAGTTGGTTTGTTAAGAAACTTAAATTGGTGCTTATGGTAATTGAGTTACAACTATTTCATTTTATGGTATTGGTGCTTATGGTAATTGCTTGTGGTAATTGCTTGCTTATGGTAATTGCTTGCTTCTAACTTAAATTGGTGCTTATGGTAAATATTAGTACTGTTGTAAATATTAGTACTAGGGAGTACTATAATTCAGACTTTAGAGGCGATGTAACTAAACTTTTTCCTTTTTAATATAAAATGTTAAGGGCTACGCCTTAACCTTCAAAAACTTAAATTGGTGCTTATGGTAATTGCTTGCTTCTAACTATTTCACTTTATTCTCGAAGTTACAATTGGTTGATTTAGTTGAATTATGTCTTTAAAAATTTAAAATTTGTAATTTGCAAATTGTAGCGGTGCTTATAAGAGATTTGGAAATTGTACGCCTTGTTTTATTTCTGGATGCTCAAAGGAGATTGTACTACTTCAAAATAGAAGGTAAATTTAATTAAATTTGTTAATGGGTTAGATTAATGGCTTTATGTTGATTGGTATTTTCTAATTTCAACCCAATTATATATGGAATAGTTTTGTAGCTTAGTATTATTGTATTGTGCGATCTATCCAATTTGCCTTGAACATTTAGTATGCCTTTTAGGTCGATGCCCGTTCAAAATTAATCCAATAGGGATTAATTTTGAATAGTTCCCTGTTGGGACTGCTCTTTGAATGTTTTGTCTCATTTAGGATGTGAACACATGTCAGCGGATTGGTATTTAAGAAAAATGTGGTAGCATTTGTCCTTAATTGTTCCCACGAGTACGTATTGGATTTCATCTCCAAACGGATGTGATTTTTACGCGTACTTGGGGAACAAAGGGGAAATGCTGCCGAATTTTTCTTAAATACCAAATCCCGCTGACATGTGCTCACATACTGAGACAAAGCATTCAAAGAGTGGGTTAGGATTGTGCACCGGCCCTATCACTACTAGAATTTCCGCTTTTTCCATGGGGAGAAAAATGGTTTTTTCCATGGGCTTACGCATGGAAAAAGCCCAAAAATGACTTTTTCCATGCGATACCCATGGAAAAAACTCCCGTTGCAAATACCCTCGTTGGAAATAGTCAGTATTTCCAAGGGCGCCGTTGGAAATACCTAATTCTGGCTTTTTCCATGAGCCACTCATGGAAAAAGGGCGCATGGAAAAACTTTCAAACTTGGCCACCGTCTGGATTATTTCCATGGGGAGCATCCGTGGGACCCACCTTACTTTTTCCAAGGGGATCCAACGAGGGACCCACCGAGTATTTCCAAGGGAAGGAGCGTGGGTCCACCTGTCTATTTCCAAGGAAGAGGCCCGAGTATTTCCATGGCAATCTACGTGGGACCCACTCGAGTATTTCCATGGACAATTTACGTGGGACCCACTCCAGCATTTCCATGGCCATTGAATGTGGGCCCACCTGGTCAGATCTGGGCGCTACTACTTCCTTGGACATACCCACGGAAATACTGACCTCGTTTTTTATTACCAGAATGCCCACATGTGAACAATCCTCCCTGTACCGACCCGGTACCGACCCGTTTACATTCCCCAATTCCTATTCAGCCAAATTAACAAACACATTGAAATATAGAGAAAAAAACATATAATTAACATTAATCGACATAGTATAATCATCATACGTTGTACCAAAATGCCAAAAAGCATTACAAAAATCAGTACTAAATTGCAAGAACTTGTACAACACATTGTCCCAAAATAAACCCACCACCCATTAACACAAATTTACAGAAAAAAAGTTACCCCAAGGATGTTCAAATGTTAGAACTTCTAGATCCTCTATGCCTAAAATGAAGATTTTGTCCAGACTAGAAGAGCGGGTTGATATTAAGTAAATATGTTGTGCTTTATCAAGCAATTGTCCAGTAAACATTCATGTGAAATTATCGAGTCTGTCACCTACAATATTAAGAAAATAAATCATGAGAATTATATTATTATTATTAGCTTGGATATGCATTTTGCAAAAATGTGAAAAGTTACTAAAAATTGTACTCTACCTTGCTGCTATTTATCATGGACGATGATAAGTTTTGCCTGGACATATACTTTGACTTATCCTCACTGTAGAAGTTAAATCTCAGTTGCTAAAATTTGAATAATTGAAATTAAATAATAATAAATAAAATCTTGGATGTAAAGTACATGTTGGTACCCAGGACTGACATGGCCCTAATTAAAGAAAATAATTAACATAACCGACTCCCTTCTAAAATAAAAGGAAGATTCCTAATTAACATAATTCGGAAAAGTACATGTACAGTATTTGTTGATACCAGTTAGGGCATATTTCCGTTGGCTACTGGTACGGAGGTTGAAATTAGTGAATACTTTGTATAAATCAAAACAGACACTAATCTTGTCGGAGTTAAAGACTTTGTACCTTGGATATTTTAATTTTGAACTTCCTCCTGCCCATAAAATCTCCAAGCATAACAATCATCCGACTTTTCTAAATATAATTTTTCTTGTGAGATAGCCCCTAACCTGTAAGTAAACACCCCGTCATTTAATCTCCAAAAACCAAACAAAATGGAGAAAAAAAAATGTTGTCGAATGTCTGTGGTGTAGAAGATCCTAAAAAAGTGGATATCAAAATATATATATATAGAAGAAGAAAAAAATCAATGAAGCACTCAAAGAAAACTACTCTATCTAATCCCAGTCTCCCACAATATAAAATTTCTCTGAATGGATCTGACAAAGAACGATCAAATATGAAGTTCATGAAGTCCTTCGACAAATGCCACCTTCAAGTATTTTGATACAAAGGGCCTAAACTCACAAAATATATACCTTTACATATGCAGTAAACATGCCCAACTGCTGGTAAGCAAGACCCAGTGCCTGAAATGGAAAATGTAGTAACAAAAAACAGTATTACACAATTTCATTCAAAAGACAAGAAAAGAAATAGAATAAAACAATATGTGCTGATAAATGGAAGAGAGGAAGCACTTTATCCAGGTGCGACTTCACAATTAAGTTCCGAGTCACTGATGATGCGTTGCTTATTCAGACAGCAAATACACTGTTAGTTAGTGCCAAATCAATTGATTTAAATCCAAAATAAATGCCAAGTCAATTTAATTACTTAGCAGTATGCACTCAATTTGACCTTGTCAGCATCAGAGAACTTATTAGACGCATGTGTATTAAGGTAAACACTGGTATTAGGTCTTACTGGTATGGTAAAGAGAGAAAACTGTTACTTAAAGCATTAAAAAGGGTACAAACCTGGAAATTGCGGGTAGCTTGTGGGTCCCCTGGATTTTTATCTAGGTGTACCAACCTTGCCTAAAGAATATGAAACTATCAGATGAGTTTAATTTTTATTGTTATGAGAAATAAGAGGGTTTTTTGCGGCACCTTGAGATAATATGCCTTCTTTATTTCTGCAGCTGATGCATCTATACTAACACCTAAAATATCATAATATTCTGTATCCTTCACCATGTTTGCCTTATCGATCTAAAAAAAAACCTGAAAGGAAAAGATAAGGAGTAAATCAATTTAGGCAAGCTATACATTTTGAATTCAAACTAAGCAGAAACGGAACTATGAAATTATGTTTCTCCTTTTGATATAGGCCAAATTTAAGTACCGAATGAATGGTATTTGCATCGGTACAGGTTTAGAAAAATAAATTGCCGAACTAGACTTCAAACTTGGGCTTTACTAGGTATGATTGGGGTCAAATTGCACGATGGAAGGTAAAATTGATCTTAAATTAGTTAATTTCTAGAGTAGTCTTAGAAGCTATAAAAACAATACTACAAACTCAAATTATGACTTTGTATAAAGAAAATAAGGAGACACATAACTGAGCTACTGACATATGTAGCACAACACATGTACATACATACTTACATAGTTTGGTATAAGGCTTGCTGCATATCTAATTGACATAGATATGACCTTGAATGAAGTGCTCATAATGAAATTAAGAACAACAATAGGGATGTGAAATGCTTATGACTAAAAAAAAATCATAAGAACAAAGACAATGTCTGTCTCTAAACCTTATCCAGTACCAACCCGAACTTAACACAAGCTTAAACACTTCCTAGAAACATGATTAAATCAAATGTAAATTCGATCATGATGGAAGGCAAACATTAACCCGCCAAACTGAATTGAAACTTGTTGTGTTACAGAAAGTCATGCCCAAACTTGATCTGACATTAAATTGAATACCCATATCCGACCAACATACTTAAAACAAGATCAAACATTGAGATTGAGATACAATAGCCAATTAAATTTCAAAGAAATGAGAAAAGACTCTTTCAAACCTGTGACCAGGAGTATTTGATTCAAGAGGTGTCCCTAAACTTTGAACGAAACCTGAAATTGATCACATGTATTCAATTGATAAGTCTAAACGATTTCACAGATCCAATCTAAGTCAAAATTATTGAGAAATGCGATAAAAATCGATAAAGGCCATCTCAAACCTAGATCAGGATCTCGTCGGTGCTGGACCCCTAGCTCTGAAACCCCTCCAGCGCTAGATTTTGATGAAAACAATTGAAATAGGAAAGGAGATCGGTCATGTGAGAGGAGAAATGGGATCGATCGGGAGAGAGTGAAAATTGAAAGAAGAATGCGACTGGGCTTTTAGGTTTGAGGTTTTGGCGAGAGAGGAGTCGGATTTGAGAGACCACGAGAGAGATGGCATGAAGGAAATACATGGTATTTTGTGGGAGGGGGGATAGGATTAGGGTTCTTTTTCAGGGAGGGAAGGCGGCTGAGAGAAAGGGATCCATATCCTCGATGGTACCTAAAAAGATTCCCTTTTGCAATTAACTATTTACGGTTTGAGATTAACTCTCAGCCGGTTTGTGATTCGGGCTGACTGAGGGGGCAGTATTATTGGGCTTTGAGATTCGTGCCAAGTTAAAAAGAACGGTCCAGATCAAGTAATTGTAAAATATTCCCTATTACAGTACTGCACTGGATATGAATCCGAGAGAAAGGCGGGACTTAGGGAATTGATAGAGGAAGGCGGGGATTTGGAAAAAATCAGAGGAAATCGAATTTGCTGAAAAAAATAGAAGGGAACATGGAGAAAATGGAGGATGTGAACAATCCTCTCTGGATGCACTTGAGAGTAGGTCCGATGGGCATCGGACCTACTCTTGTTCGATGGGTTTAATCACCGTCTATTTGCTTTAAGATTCGTGCAAAATACTTTAAAATGTGTGCGTGTTTGTTTCGATGTTCGTGCGCGCAAATCTAAATTAGATCGAATGGTCATCGTACTCGTTGAACCTAGAAGTAGGTCCGCTGGGCACCGGACCTACTCCGTTCTCGGATGGATGAGTAGGCGCCTAAATTTTCTCTGGATGTATGGGAGAACAAAAAATTTGGCAAGTATAGATTTTAACAGAGCAATTTTAGCTTCAAGCAGTGTGTCAAATAAATTGGACGCTCCTTAAATTATATAGGTTGTGCGCTGCATAAAATCGAAACTGCTCTGCTAACAAAATCACCTCAAATGAATACATCAGGACCATTCATTACCTATCGGATGGCTTGGAGGTTGATATTTGCTAATTATGTAATGGATGTACATCAAATAATATAAAAATATTTAAACTGAAAATATTATGAAAATGAAACAAAATAAATTATTGTGATGCATGCATAATAAATCATATGAAAAAAATTAAAAAAATTAATTTTTTTACATGAATGAATAATATGTATAATTTTAATTGATGTGAAATGTCAAATTAAATAAAAAATGTTAATTAGAAACTTAGTGTTTTGTAAATTTAAATAAATTGCATATAGGTTACATGTTAGTCTTGAGGTGTTTTAAAATTATTTAACAATATGTTAATTAAAAACTTAGTATTTGTTGCATCAATGACTTATGTCAAACATGCATGGCTATAGAACATCAACTCTTGTTGGGTGAGTTAATGAAGGAACAAAGACAAACGTTGTTTGGTGGTCGATCGGAACCGTTCAAATTGAAGAATATCGCATTCATTTTATTGTAGTGAAGTTTGATAAAATTTTATGTTCATCTACCTATCCATCAAGCCAACAGAATATACAAACATCGTAGGGCCATAGACACTTCAAGTCGGATCGAAGCTTCGACATATCGAAACTTCAGTTTTTTTTTGTTGGTTGCGTTCAATGTTTTCCCCTGATCATTTAAAAACTAATTTGAAATTATTTCACTGCAGATCGACCGTTGATTACTCATTCAAAAATGAACGGTCCGTAATTATTGGCTCAATTTTAAGAGGCAAATATTGATGAAATTATATGAAATTAACAATTATAAGCATTATTTGGTCACAGGGCATGTATAAATGTATAAATTATTTTTTTAGGAATTTATTCATATTATTTGTTGTGCAAAAATCACTAATTTTATCATATGTTGATATGAGCTGTCTGATGAGTGATGAAGGGTCATGATTACCAATGGATGTCTCCATTACAGAGGCTATGGGCATGAGGGCTATTTCACTGAGGTGACATAATATTTCTGTTTAGATCCGCCTTAGATGAAATCATCTGAATTCTTTAGTAACCGTGCTAATTCTGATCATACGGCCCCGATCTAAACATAAATATTATGTTACCTCAGGTGATTTAAAATCGTGGGCATGTGCATCCATCACAAATGCTCTCTGGCACTTAGAGAGGTCCTTGTTCACTCGCTGGGACTTGGTATTTTTCTTCCAAAACCAAATCAGAGATGAATGATCGTGCCAAAACCCCTAAATTTTCGTTTCCCTCCTTAGTTTCCCTCCCGAAATTTCACTAATATTCCTCTCCCGCTCTCCTCAAATCATTCGGCGTTGTTTGGACGCGAAGCCAAAACACAAAACAAAACAAAAATTTCACACGCTCCGTCCGTCGTTCCTAGGTTTATCTCTCTCCGCTCTCACTCGATTTTTTTTTGCCGCCGCTCCAACTAAGGCTTTGACCGTCCAACTGGCGCGCACTGCCTAAGGCGACTGTTGTGGTCACCGTCAGGCCAGCACCGGTACCAGTACCAGCACCGGTACCACGGAAGAGAATTGATCAATCTTGCCTAATTTCTTTCTAGCTCTAAAAGGTATCTCTCCTCTCTTTTTTCCCCTAATTATCTTTTTCTATGGTGCTATCTGTGCCTTAATTTGCCTGAAAGGATTAATTTTGTTTCTCCATAAAAACCAATTCAAGTGCTTTTTCAGCAAAAATAATGTAATAGTTGTCCCCTTCCTATAGAAATTATGTCCAATTATCTTTTAGAGTGTCATCAAATTTGACTTGATTCATCATTCCTCCAGATCGAATAAGGAAGAATGAGTGCACCGTTCGCTTATAAACACTTAGAATGACTATGCATGTTTGATATCACTTTGATGTAGGGATAACACAAAATTATACCCCTGCTTATAACTCCGCCAAACATAATATTTTTTTGCTTAGCCAAAAATCTAAAACTATGAAATTACGATATGTACTGTGTTTTATTTTTTATGGTCTCCATTTCTTAATTTAGTTACTTACAAATAGAAATTAATATTAATAAAATATTACAATGACAGTTATACCCTTCTTCTTTATATCAAGCTATCAGCATTTAAGAAAAAATATAACAAAAATATCAGATTTCAGAATTGAAGATCTTCTAGCTCTTTTGACTCTTTGCTTCCAGTTCATAATAGTGATCCGATCAGACTGATCTCGAACCCGATCTCTCCTCTCTCAACCCCAGAACCTGCTTGCACAACTCCTTCCATTACTATTGCCTCCTCACACATTACTGTTGCTTCCATCTAAAGGCTAATACCTTTTTCATTAATTGTCACACATTATTGTTACTGTTGCCTTAGGCTTGATAAACACAAAAATATCCACAAGAATAGCATGAATTAATAAGAAAAATATAAAGCTTACAGAATCTGAAGTTCCAATAATCTTCCAAGAGAGACAGGAATTGCTCCAGTCAAGAGGTTATTTCGTAAATTCAAAACACTCAAGCTAGAAAAATTTCCGAGCTGCTCAGGAATCCCACCTATTATTTTATTATCCACCAAAGATCTGCGCAAATTCAAATAAACACAGTTATAAGTAACTTATGCTTTTATAAGTAACAAACAAATATGTATATATGATAACAATGTACAATCTTTTCAAGTATGCCAGATTTGCCAAAGATGGAGATAAAGTACCAGTAAATCCCTTAGAATTTGATGTTCCGAAAGAGGGAAAAAAAAAGGAGTTATAAGTAAAAAAGTAAAATTTGTTTTCCAATTTTTCATTTATCGTTTGTTTAGAAACGGTAGGCAGAGTTGGTTACAATCCAGTAACACGATTTATCGTTTATCGTTTGTTTAGAATTTGATGTTCCCACCGATTTTCCATTAAAAGAAAACCATTGCAATGTCAACTGGTACCATTACTCTGGTACCATACAAAAGAACTTGCCAAAGTAACTTACAATCCAGTAACACGATAATTACTGTCACAAGTGACACCAACGGAACTGCAACCCCATATATCTATCTTGAAACCAATTAAAGAGTTTATTCTGAGTGTCATTTAGCTGCTGCTTTATTTCAAACAATGCTCCCACTGATGTACATAAAGAGTTATTAAATTTTTGTTACTTAAGTAGCACCAGCTTGAATTTATCCAAAAAAAAAAAACATAATAACAGGCATGCCAATTAATGGAAAGAGATATGCACAAAACACCCTCAATTTTTGCAAAATCCCTAATATATATAAATTCTGATCCTAAGAGCTATCTGTATTAAAATATATTTTCTATTTCTGAAAGCATGTGTAATGCTTAATTTCTATTTTAATTTTTGAATGTAACGTAATTCTAATTTAGAAACAACAACAACCAAGCCTTGTCTTTTGTCCCAAAAAAAGCTGGAGTAGGCTACAAATGAAACCTAACCGGTCGTTGCTTTGAGGGTTTTATTTCCATAAAAAAGGCTGTTTTTTTACACTGGTTCGCCACACCTTATTAATTAAAACCCTCCTCCTTTTTCCTGGCTTGGGACAGCCTATGCAGATTTTACATAGGTAGAGTTACGTAATATCTAATTTAGAAAGATTTCTTAAAATGACAGCCTATGCCAACTTTACCAAAAGATGTACCAATGACTGAAACGGCAGATCTGAACTCGCCGAGTGGCAAGTTGGGAGACAATGAAGAAGAAATGCATCTGAGCCCGAGACTGACACATTACATGGAGGAGGGAATTGTACCAGAATCTCTTATGGTCAAATCTACCCGTTTTTCTTTAAATACTGACACCCCTAGAGTAATGGCATCACAGTTGAAAGATATTGAAATTGAGATGAATGGGAAACTGTGTACTCCTTTGGTAAATCATACTCAAATGAGAATTGGCGGATCATGTCAGAAAGTGGGGTATCCAACTCAGTCAAGTGACCTCCAAAGTATAGGAGGTTGCGGAAAGCAGGGGAAGTAATCAAAAGACATGTCTGTGCTGATTTGGAAGAGAACTGTAAGGGTATTCTGGGAAACAAAAATGGACTTGCTGATGCGGCTATTTTGAACAAAAAACAAGCTGACAAAGGTAGTAAAAGTTTCAATAGTACTGCATTTTTTTGGTATTTACATGTATTGATCTGGTACCATTTTCAATAGTACTGCAATTGCCAAAGCACTGTAAACCCTAAATCTCAAAAAATGCTGACTAGTTTCACCAACCTTGCAAAGACCAAATACATAAATGTTATTAATCACGACACTATACTACTATATTCATTGGAAAGTCTAGGTTTCACAACTCTGAGAGTTAAGTTCCTGTTGTTAGCCAAACTCCAGTTACAGTCTTGTCACGTTGTCAACTACTTAAAGTTATAATAACTTGCTTTCAGTTTATTCATCATATATATCAGGTCTCTATACTGAAGGGGAACTTTTGGTTTGGAACAAACTTTACCACCTCAAGCATTCTGCATATGTTGATGTTCATGTCACTTTATTGAGTGAGACTGATAAGTTGTCACCAAACACTTTTTCAACACAGACTAACACTATTAAGTTGTGGTTTTCATTCATACATTTTTACAACTAGAACTGTTGTTAGATTTTTATTATGGTTACATGACTTAGAAATTTTGTTGAAATAATCTCCAAGAGAAATTTTGTGTGATTGAGAATTTTGAGCTACAAATCTAGGGCCAATTTTATGGTTTTGTTCTATCCAGATATTACCAAATCTCCAAGAGAAATTTTGTGTGATTGAGAATTTTAAGCTACAAATCTCGAGCCAATTTTATAGTTTTGTTCTATCCAGATAGTACCAATTTAATCAAGTACAAAAGATTCCCTTTTCCAGCTATGTGCAAACAGCTCACAAAAATCTAATATTTTTTTTTCTGATTTAAAACACTGCAGAGACCTTTCAATATATGTGTGTGATTTTGATAGGCTTCCAAATCTGAGGCTTGAACTGTAAATTCATAATCTAGCGCAGTGCTCCATAAACGAATAAGAAAACAATAGTGGATTATTTTTCCCTCTTTTCTATTAGATAATAATTGTTGTATTAATTCTAAAAGGGGTATATTATATTTTGTTGGCTCATCAGAACAGTTTATTTGCTTGGTATTAGGTTAAATTGGGCTCAAGGATATTACAAATTTACCCCAATGAGATAATGGAATATAGAATGATAACAAGCTACTACAAAGCTGTCACCGTCTTCCTAAATTTATTTGCCTGATTTGTCAGCCAAGGAGACAGCTTTTATACTTGTCTGATTTGTTACTCAAGGAACAAGTCCTTGCATTTGAAGTCGATAACGTCTTAATTTATTATTCTTTTTAGTTGACAGTGTGTTTATTTTTGTTATTATTGATGTAAATTTGAATGATATATATTAATGTATTATGAAAGTTTTTTTTTATTAATTATTGTCTTCATTTTATATTATAGTTTATATTATAAATTCAAGAGTATTTATTCAAATCAGAATTAATAGAATAACTAATTACAACGAATATTAGAATGACATATGTATACCAATTTCGTTGCATTAAAATAATTAAGGTTGCATTAGATTTTATTAATTGCAACCAAAATTTGGAATAGCTCATGAACCTCCACTATAATATAATATAAACAAACTAACCACAACATTTCCAAGGGTAGCTCATGGAAATAATAGGTCTCACTACTTCCATATTATTTCCAAGGGTAGCTCATGAGGTATTTCCATGGGCTATCAATAAAATATAGTATTCGGTCTGTTTGGCGGGTCATGGGTCATGCAAAAGTATTTCCAACGGCGGATAGGTAACATTTCCATAGGCAGACATCAGGGATTTCCATGCGCTACTATTTCCATGGGACCCCCGTTGGAAATGGTTGAGTGTGTCAGAAAACTCGATTTCTTTTCCAAGGGCCCTTCCTCCCCATGGAAATAACATTGCTACGCATGGAAAAAGCGGAAATTCTAGTAGTGATTAGTTGGATAAATTTATCTTCAATCATAAAACATAATAATGATATGTTAGTATTTGAAATTGCACAAACATATTTCCTCTCCTGATTTTTGAATAATAACTTAAATAAGTATTACTATATGTATATCTCATAATGAGAGTTCAAATGCCTTCATTTTTATTGTCTCTATTTTTAGAACAACAATAACTTAAATTTAAAACTTAATTGTTAAAATAGAACCATTAGATATATATATGCTTTTATCTATGCACGTACATGTAAAATATCACGACATTTCGATTTTGTTTTGATTAATATCAAGAGTTTGCAAAAATACATGGATGTGGACAAATTCTGAACGTTGATTTTTCAACTTATTGATTCATATAAAAACCAAAATCGAAAAACTATCATCTTTTATGTCCTTGTAGAGAAAATAATATAGATCACATAGAACGTTTTTATTTTGACATATAATTGTAGAATTTTTACTAGGAGAAAATTAAAAAGTGGAGACACGACGAACGTAAAAAAAATAGAGGCATTTCGACCCTCCTCGTCTTTTATAGTATTTAGAAATAATTTTTTTATGAAAATTTATTATACTTGAGAATAAATTTCTTTTAATTATTTTTTTGTATTAATTATTTGTTTGTATATGCAAAGTAGAAAACAACAAAGAAAGAATTATGTAGAGTAGAGGTTTTAATTTGTTATAAAGTAAACACGGACCTACGTACCGTAGTTGTTTCTAATTTTTGGTGTGTTTAAGCAACATAGTCGTCAACAAATAAAACTTAATTTGGTGCATTAAATTTTAATAGTTTTTTTTGTATTTCATAAACATTTTTTTTCTTATAATGCATTATCCATTAGATTTACACTAGAAACTTTAATTATAATAAAAAACGTAGTGGACATAAATTGTACTTGAGGCACAATGTGGTAACGGAAGACACTCAATCTAATTTACTTTTACCTTTTTGAAAAAAAAAATATATATATAAAATGTACTTGAGGCATATATTATAGTCGTAAAATTATATCTCATTCAAATTTTTTGCCAAGAAGTTTTCATGGATAGACGTAGGGAATTCACATCACCTCCGGTACCGTAATAGGGAATCTTTTACAATTACTTGATCTGAGCCGTTCTTTTTAAATTGGCACGAATCTCAAAGCCCAATAATACTACCCCTCGTCAGCCCGAATCTCAAAGCGGCTGGGAGTTAATCTCAAACCGTAAAGTGAAGGGAATCTTTTACGGTACTGGGGAGGATATTTATCCTAGACTTTTAGGGGGGTAGAACCAAGAATTACTGGTTTAATATATAATTTGATATTGGAGTGTGCATTTAAAAGGTCAAACTGGTAACAGCAGGATGGTTGACTATTTTGTTTTATTGAGTCAAGTCAAGGACTAACATGCAAGAACATGATGCATGTCCTTGCGACCTGGTCCTGGTGAGATGCTAATTAATAAAAGTGACCTTCTTTATTTGCAAGTGGAGATTACTTGCGACTAATTACCAGTTGCGCTTGCTATAAAAAACAGTCCTTGCTCAGCTTTTCCAGACGACAAAGAACAGCAATTGTCGACCTTGTCAGAAATGGTGCGGAGTTGCTCACTTCTTCTGGTACTAGCTGTGCTTATAATTGGAGCCCATAGCCAGCTTGATTCTCTAGGTAAGACTATTACTTTTCTCTCAGTATTTTCTCTGTTTTGTTTTTCATGTAATTTTGTTATTAGTATAAAAACAAAAATCAATCCAACGAACCCCAAAATTCAGGAAGTGAAAGAAAACAAATGAATGTTGTTGTGAGAACTTAATAATGATTAACCCGAAGCTTTATCGACTCAAGAAAGTGCCTCGCTACAAAGCGTTGCTTCAGTTTAAAAATCCATTTTTACTAAATGGTTCACAGGATTTGTGAAAACCAGTCAATAAATCCGGTTTTTATTGGTTTAAATGTATATCCAATTTTGTTAATGTACCAACTCGGAATGATCTTCTGGTCCGGTTTTTTAATTTTGTTAATGTACCACCCAGTCTTGTCCGGGTTTAATAACAGTGCCAAGAACTGGTTTTATTGACTTAACGATATTATGTCTGTAATTTCATCTGGGTCTCAGTTGCTTTATTACATGGCATCCATCTTTTATCTCTTTAATGTAAATCTTTTTATTCAATTAATTTATTATGGATGGATTAAATAAATAACTTTCCAAACTGAGAATTTTTTTTTCCTGTTCTTCCGTCACTTCACCTTCTATTTCAGAGCATTTTTTTTTTTTTTTGATAAAAAACAAAGATCTAATGAATATGGTTCGGTGAGTCTTAATTGAAAAATTGCAGTGCACATGCATTAACATTCTCTTTCTTTTCGAGAGGAGCGTGCATTGACATTCTAATTAGTTAATAAATAATGAAACAAAATATCCCCACTGTAAAGAATCTTTTTCTAGTATGTCTCCTCTCCTTTAATTTCTTTATTCAAAATGACATCTTTTCTTCAACATCTTGAGAGACAACTATGAAAGTACCAAAAAAAAAAAAAAACAGCAGGTGAGAAATTAATTAAGCCAAGAATAAAAAAAATAGCAAATATGTTATATCTTATGAAGCGAGATATTGTAATTAATTGGTAAAATTTGGCTTTTTAGATTTGTTCAAATGAATTCCTGGTTTTTTTTGCCAGGTTTTATAAGCATTGACTGTGGACTTCCTGCACATTCATCCATTGTTGAGAGCGACACGAAGTTAACTTATGTATCTGATGAGCAATTCATTGATACCGGAGTAAACTCTCAAATTCATTCCCAGTATACCTCGGACAAACTAAACAAGCAATTTCTTACAGTCAGAAGCTTTCCCGTTGGAACCCGAAATTGCTACACCTTAAGATCCTTAACAATAGGATCAAAGTACCTTGTAAGAGCAATATTTATGTATGGGAATTATGATAACTTAAATAAGCCCCCTGTCTTTGATATCCATTTGGGGGTCAATTATTGGGACACATTTAACAAAACTGCAGCAGATTATTATTGCTCCACTGAGATTATAGTGTTGGCCACTGCTGATTACCTACAAGTTTGTCTCATAAATAAGAATCAGGGTACTCCATTTATCTCTTGGCTAGACTTGAGGCCAGTGATGGCAAGCACTTATCAAGCTGCAAATTCCACACAATCTTTGGTTTACATAAACAGACTGAACTTAGGAGCAAGCAGTTACCCATTAGTAAGGTAAACATGCTAATTTGTTTCAAATTAATCAATTATTGTTTGGACCAATTAATTTGTTTGTGACGCTTTTCTCAGTCTCTCCACCAACTTCTACATTCTAAATACAGTAAATAATTTAAGGTACTTCGATACAATCTTAAAAGTTCTATTAAATAATCGCTGATGGACAATGGTACCAAACATCTATAATTTTGATCGGAATGAGTTCTTTTTCTACTTGTTTCAGACTCGAAAGAAAATGAAAACATAAATTTACCAGATAAATTTGTTTTCTGTTTAAATGATATCCCTATGTCAAATTCCAGTCAGTCAAAAGGGAGAAAGCGAGTGTGTCCGTGTGGGTGTCTTAATAACTGGTTTGTCTTACAAAATGAACAGATACCCTTCTGATCCGTACGACCGGATGTGGGATAACTTCACAGCGGATACATGGACAGAGATCTCAACCACCTCCATCATTCAATCCGACAAAGACTTTGCGACGCCCTCTTTTGTGCTTCAAACCGCCGCCACCACTTCAAGCACCACTGAGTCCTTACACCTCTCCTGGGACTCCGACAATCAATCTACTGTATATTTTGTAATTCTTCACTTTAGCGAGATCGAGGACGTTCCAACCACTGATTTGAGGGAGTTCTCTATATTTGCCAATGGAGAGCTATTATCATTCAACTCTTTTGAGCGGCTAATTGTGCCACAAAAACTAATTTCAGGATGGGCATCGTACCCTACCACAGCTCTGAATAAATATAATGTGTCGCTTGTGGCTACTTCAAGGTCAACCCTACCGCCTCTATTGAGTGCGGTTGAGCTCTATGTCATTATGCCCATCACTGGGATTCCCACCCGTAGTGGAGATGGTACGTTTGATCATAGATATTAGTCACTTCTAATTTATTTTGCTTTTCTTTTTGAAAAGGTGCATGGAGGATATATAACCCACTGGTTTCTTTGAAACTAATGTGTTGTTATTAGATACCAAACCTCAGGTATCTAATAAAGTTTTTACAGGTATTAGATAACCAAAACAACTACCAGAACAGTAATGGAATTTTATTTTGCCTAACCATTCATGTGATCATAAACTGGTCTTATTAATCCCTCCAACTGAAAGAATCTTCATCTTATGGATAAAAAAACAGGGGTGTCACGGCACCCTGAGAAAACCACAACGGCTTATTTGAGAATAACACAAAACTTATTTTTCGTCATCTCCTTTAGATATTTCAATTTTATATGCAGTTATCATTAAAATTTCGTTTATTTATTAGTTTCATAAGTTTTTTTTTTCACAGTTCTTATTTCTTAATTACCTTTTTAAATTGATAACTTGGGTCTCTTTTGTAAGGACTGAGTTTGATGTTGAGCTATCCTTGTCTCAGAAGAGAATTATTCTCTTTCTCAATTAATAAATGATGTCAAATGTTTTGATTGCTTGTTAAGTTGTCATAACTTTTCATTAATTTGAATGTAATCCATTTGTGTAAGTGATGCCATAATGTATATAAATTTAATTGCAGTTACTGCCATTAATGCAATTAAGACCAACTATAAAGTAAACAAAGGATGGAGTGGTGATCCTTGTGGTCCTACGGAACTTGCATGGACTGGTGTCACCTGCACCGCTGATTCCACCAACATTCCAAGAATCACAGCCCTGTGAGTATATATTTTACAACATAAATTTTCATTTTCAAATAAGAACAAGCTATTAACTTTGTGATTTTTTTTTTTTCCTTTTTCTGTCAGAAACCTGTCATCCAGTGGTTTGACAGGTGCAATAATAACTAGTTTCGGAAATCTAAGCTCTCTCAAGTCATTGTAAGTTCCTTTTTAAGTTAAAATTTAGTCCTTAGTTGAGATTAGTGTCTTGGGAAAACACAACTGGAATCAATACTTTCGGATATTAACTTTTTTCTATTGCCTGTTTTTTTGTTTCTCTTTCTTTTCCTTTTTTTCAGGGACTTGTCTAAAAACGACTTGTCAGGGGATCTCCCTGCTTTCCTTGAACAACTATCAGCTCTTACATATCTGTAGGTTTTCGCATTAACCTATATTTTGTTCAAACAAAAAAAATCATCATTCATTAGGTAATTATTTTATGAAATTTTCAGGGACATAACTGGAAACAGCAAGATTTCTACCACCCTTCCTCCTGGTCTCCAAAAAAAACAACAAGATGGGACTCTAACATATAAGTATGTATTGTTGTTTTTTGAGTTGTTTAATTAATTTGTCGTCTATTTTTTAAGCTTAATAGAAAAGTGAAAATGATTTGAAGAAAAGTAAACAAAAAAATAACTGTGTTGCCCCAAATTCTGAGCACCGCATGAACCAACACTTAGACATTTCATCGAACAATTTTTGTGCAAATGATAAAATATCCACCGAAATAACAATCAGTACCCTTCTACCTAATTGAGGAAAGATCAACTAGCATATTCCAGTACGTCCAGTACTAAGTACCATGACTTGTAAAATCGGCCTATTCCGAGTTGATTCGGCTGAGTCAGAATGGTATTGGTCAGGTTTTCCACAAAAAATCGGTTAAACCAAGTTGACTAAGCCGAATTAGCCTACTTTTTGGTCTGAGATTCCAAGTTAGTTTGATTCTTGAGCTAATTCCTTCCGAGCTTTGGTGGAATTTTGCGTATTTCATTTTTCCCGAATCTACAATGATCTATTTCCTAAATAGAATGAAAGAGATAACAAGAAAGCTCTAAGATTGAGACCTACATTACAATTCTAAGAAAATGGACCAGCCAAACTTTATTGGGTCTTTAATTATTTAATACTTATTTTTCATTTACATTTTTATCTAAGATTTATTATCAACGAAATATTTTATATTATTTTCTTATCATCACTTCATCTATTTCAATAATTCTAAGATCTAATGTATGCTCTATATTTTGTTTTTTTATAATATCATCCATAAAATAATTGATGTTTTCATTAATTTGTCTTGACATAAAATTTTGACAAATTATTTTTTTAACAAAAAAATTCCTATTTTTTATACAAAATAAGTTTCTACCAAAAAAATCTGAGTTTCCCATCCGATTAGGCCGATTCCAACCGATTTACCCGATTCCGATTCTACCTATTTTTTATACAAAATAAGTTTCTGCCAAAAAAATCTGAGTTTCCCATCCGATTAGGCCGATTCCGATTCTACAATCAAGGGGCCTATTCACCCGATTCTGAACCAATTCCGGCTGATTTTGAGCCAATTCCGGCCGATTCCAATTCCAATTCTGAGAGCAGTACTACTAACAACAGCAGGTACCAATATTCAGCTTCCTCAACTTCCTTTCTCTTTTATCTCTTCCCCACGTTTGGATGCCCAACACAAGTCTGGAATTGCGCACACAAGTTTGATGACAGAGAAGAGGTTAAGATCCAAACAGAAATAAAGTAGAACTGCACAGGGCCTATTTAGTGGCTTAAAATAAAACATCCAAGTGAAAATAGCATCAGAAGAACTGACCTCATTCTGGTTGCATCAAAGGCTATAAAAAATTAACTTGCAAGATGGCTTAAGAGTAAAATTCTCGCTTGGTTCCTCATTTGTAAAAAAACCAGCAGTTTTATTTAAGCTTTTAATTTACTAATTATGTTGGCCTTTTTTTTTCAATTTCTTCTTGCTGTATAGGTCTGGACATTCTAAAGAGCCGAGTAACAAAAAGAAAATCCCAGTAGCTATAATAGCAGTCGTGGTGGTGGTGATTGTGGTGCTTCTCATTGCAGTTGCCACTATACTAATCCTGTGCTTGAAAAGGCCCAGACGTAAGTCGCGCCATTTCTTTTTCTTTCTTTTTTCCCTTTAAGAGATAAGAAATAACTGTTCTCCAATTGCCTGTTTCATATTATACAGTTTATTCATTGTGTTATTAAAGCTTATCATTGCATCCAATCATCAAAACAACAACCAAGAAAAATATATTGGACTGGGTTCAACACATAACCAGGAAAATTCAGGTGGTCCTAACTTGTACCAGTTTGGCTGTCTTTTTGTTGCTAGTTTTTTAGTGGTACATGGAGTTCATTCCTCCATTTCTATTTGTTCATTCAGATGTTAAAAACGAAACATTAACTAAAAATTATGAACTAAATGCTGAGGTACATCATCATTAATTAAAAACAGAACACTCACATCTGCGCAGCTAAAATCAACCTTTATATTTGCTTTTTAAATTCAAGGCTGACAAGACATACCTTCAATCTTTTTATCTCACAGCGAACCAAATAAACATACCAAAACCATATGAAAGCTATGGATCCACCCCTCTGGCAAATCATTATGCAGGAAACTATGCAAATAGTCCTCAACCAAGCATTCCTCAAGCCAACAGTGTTGGCTCCAATTATTCAAGCCTATCTAAACCAAATGGAGCAGCAGAAGGAATGTTGAATCTTGAAAACCGTCAATTCACTTACAGTGATCTGATGAGAATTACAAATAACTTACAAAATAATATTGGCACTGGAGGATTCGGAAGTGTGTATGTGGGTACCCTGGAAAATGGAACTAATGTTGCAGTGAAGATGCGCTCTCACTCATCTTCACAAGGAGTCAAAGAGTTCTTAGCTGAGGTAACCTTTTGATTTTACATTTCCATATCTTAGTCCTTACACAAAGTCTGTTCTTAATGATTGCACTGTTCGTTTTTTTTTTTTTTTTTTAAATCCTAACTAGAAGGCCAAGGTAACTATTTTGGGTAAGATATATGTTTTTTTCCTTTGTTTCCAGGCTCAAAATTTGACAAGGGTTCATCACAAGTACTTGGTGTCACTAGTTGGCTATTGCATGGATGGAGATTGCATGGCGCTTGTGTATGAGTACATGCAAGAAGGAACTCTACAAGATAACCTCAGAGGTCATTACTACACTTTACCCAATCATTGTCTTTAACCATGATCGAGGTTATTCAAATATTTGTGCTGTGATAATATAGTTAAACGTTTTATTTTGTCGGACTGCAGGTAATGGAAGGTCATTGACTTGGAAACAACGGATTCGAATTGCATACGAATCTGCACTAGGTATAACAACCTTTTAAAACTGAATTCTGAGGCATATATCATTTTGCTCAATAATGTGGATAATTACTTATTTCTAGTTTTTGCCTCATATTAAAAAAAAAAAAGTAACATGAATTACAATTTCCTTGTCATTTGAAGTTTAGAATTTTTTGTTATTGAGGATTTAAAAAGTAGAGCATAATGGAAATACTGATTACTTGATTGGAATATCATCATTTAACTAAGTGTTTATCAATACAAAAACGATGAAGGTTTGGAGTATTTGCACAAGGCATGTAATCCACCACTAATCCATAGAGATGTGAAGACAAACAACATTCTTTTAAATGTAAATCTTGAGGCAAAGATTGCCGATTTCGGGCTGGTAAGAGCTTTCAATGATGCAAGTACTCATATTTCAACTGCAGTAGTTGGCACCCCAGGCTACCTAGACCCTGAGTAAGACCCCTTTTCTTTATTACTTTTAATTTAGAATTCTCTTTTTAACTTTTTTTTCTTTGATCTTCTTAGTAACCAGCTTTTTTCATGCTCGACTGTTTTCTTTTCTTTGTTGATTAAAGATAAATTTACCTCAGAATTTAACTTAGTAGTTGCCTACCAAGTAATGACAATGTAACAATTAATCACCTGATTCAGCCCTGACATAAATTCAATTTTGTTACACCTGATTCAGCCCTGAGATATGATATGATTAAATCTGTTCAATTCAGGTACTATTCATCATACCAGCTAAGTGAAAAGAGTGATGTGTTTAGCTTTGGAATTGTTCTCCTAGAGATCATTACAGGCAAGCCTCCCATCATCCCAGGACCAGATGGAGGCCATGTGGCAAAATGGGTAAGTCAAAAACTAGCAAGAGGTGACATAGAAAGCATAGTGGATCAAACAATGCATGGACAGTATGATATAAACTCTGTTTGGAAGGTTACTGACCTGGCACGCAAGTGCACGGAGCACACCTCTGTTCAGAGGCCTACCATGAGTGTAGTAGTTGCAGAACTCAAGGAAAGCCTTGATTTGGAGACCTCTACAGAGGGTACCCGTAGCGGGAGTACAACTTATACAGACCCGAATAATTATGCAAGGAATGACAATTTTGTAAGTGATGTTAGTCAAAACAGTGCTTTCGAGATGGCCTACATGGAAGGCATGCCTGCACCAGGTCCCATAGCAAGATAATTTATCCATCTCTTTCCTTAGTGAATTGTCTACAAGCATTTTGGGCATTCCTTTCTATTTTAATTTATTTATTTTTATTAGAACTTTGCTACACTTGCTTTAATTTCTAGTTTGTGACTGTGACATTATCTACCATATGTTGTGTAATAATAAAAATAATTTCTTGTCTCCAAATGTGCTTCTTTTAAACAAATGAAACCATCTGGAGCCAACTAATCTTTAGTTTGATTTATTATTTCATATGTTTGTTATTGTATTTTCCAAAGAGAAAACAAAAGGTTCATATAGCCGTAGTGGGATAAGCTGTCTTAGCCATCCCATCCACAATTAGACCTGACCCAAAAAAAATTCATTTTAATGTGACAAATTACTAAGTAGAGTTGTCCTCTACCATGCAAAACCCAGTTTGTTGTCTCTACCTTTGTGAACCCCAGTTTGGCTTCTTTATTATGTGATGAATAACCAAATTAACTTTTGATGTTGTTTTAAAAAGTAAAAATCATTTTATCTCTATTTTATAAACTGGTAATTAGCCTACCCCAACTTGTTTGGGACTAAAGGCTTGGTTGTTGTTGTTGTTGTTGTTTTTATAAGCTGGTAACTATGTATATAAACTATAGGAATCATTGCAAAACTTTGCTATCTGGTAGGTCCGACTATTTAGTTTTACACCCAATGCCACATGCAACACTAATTGAATTACACAACAACTCCTAACTATTCTCAGTTTCAAATCAAATCTCATCATCCATTTAAACAATCAGATCAAATGCAAACAAATGGTAATTTCAAGTGAATTTAGGTTTCAGTAAGTCCATTTTGTTAGCCATTTGGAATTTCAGGTCAACTAAATCAAAACATTAACAAAAAAAACAATCAGACCCATATATATAACTCAGTCAAATTAATTGTTGAGATCAGAATCCCAAGACCCTTCTTTGAAAGATCAGGAACCCAATAACGGAGCAGAACAAGGAAATAAGAAAAGAAAGTAATGAGAAAATTATAAAGAGTTCTAACCCTCTGTGTGATGGTCAAGTACCACTTCTTCTCAACTCTCAGCTCGAAAGATCCAACACTTCGGAGCAAAACCCTCCCCCATGTAAAATTCTCCATTATGAAAGGTCGTGCAACCTCTCCATCTTCATCTTCCATGCTTCATCGCTGCCGTCTCTCCACCCGTGCTGCCCGCTAATCCAATCCGGCATCGTAGAGGGGCGCGGCGCAGGAAGAAGAACAAGGGGATAGGGGCGCGGCGCAGGAAACTGGGATCAGAGATGATCGGAAATGAAATGAGGAACAAAAGTGAACTAAAATGTACTGGCTGACGGTGAATCACTGACCGCACACGTGTAACCCTCCACCTTACAAAAATTGAGACCAGCCATCGTACGGGCAGGAACGGCCCAGGATTATAAACAGCAAATTACCCGTTTGCACGAAAGTTGTTGTAAAATCATTAAAGTGTACAAACTGTCGAACTCAATCCGGCATGGGAGGAATTCGTATCCTCTGCATTAACTCAAATTTTGAGTTAAGATCTAAACCGTCCTATTGAGATCCGCACTAATATTAAAGTGCACGTGCATTATAGGATTGGACAGGATTGGTCCGAGTTCGGATCGTACGGTTCATAAATTAACTCAAACGGTGCGTTAATGCAGAGGATACGTATTAGCATGGGAGGATACTCTGAGATATCTCTAAAGTGTGACCGACGTGTACGGTGATTATTCGGGGATAGGCAGGGGCCAGAAATATCTGTGCTTTGAGATCCGTGCAGAACATATTTGAACAGTTAAGATTTTCTCAAAAAACACTCAAAGTATGAGATATTTCAGAGGATTTGAATTAGCGACTTAGAGCACCTATATCCCAGCAACTCAAATGACTTTATAAATAACTGTTAACCACTTTTTAGAAAGTAAGGTCTCTAAAGTTTCTAACTCTCACATTCCTGAAATTAATTTTAGAATTTTCATTAAGCCACGTCAGCAACAAATTTAAAAAGAGGAATAATTTAAGTCAATCATTTGGTCAGTATGGAGTTTATAAACAATTTTTTAATAAAAAATTTTACTACATAGTTTCTAAATAAGAAATTCTCCTACATCTCTGAAACTGGATTAAAAACTGCCACATCAGATTAGAAACTCAATAGTAGTGTTTTTTTTTTCTTTTGATTTATAGCCGCGGACTGCATTAAAAGGTCCGTACTGTTTCTTGATGGAACTAAGCAAATTTTCAATATTTTTATTAATCGAAAATAAAAATAAAAAATATTGCAAAAAGATGTCGTTTTTATGGAATTTCGATTTGTAGGTAAAAAGGGTTGATTTATCCAAAATTCAGGACTTTGAAATCCGTCCTGTCTAGGAAAAAAAAAAAAATCCCGGAACGTTGTGAGCCATCCCGTCCCGTCTCAAACACCAAAAAAACATATTTAAGATACCTCGTATTGATGAAACATCTGACAAATGCAGCAACTCACTAACCCACTAAGCTTAACTGTCTTTTCTGGCATACTCCTCTTCATACCTCAATTTGCACACTTTTTAACTAAAGTTCCTAGGGTTCAAGACAACCCAAAACAGTTTATACAGGAAATAAACCCTGATTGAGATAACCTGATGCAAATTGACAAAAGAAAGGGGTGAGAATGCAAATGGAGAGGATGCAAATTTCTTTCAACGGTTGAGATTTCCTAAAAAGTCAAAATATGAGATATCTCAGTGGATGCGATTTCAGTGAAGGAATTGGGGATTGTACCGTGCATATATATATATATTTTTTTACGCTGGCTTTGGACGAGACTGTTTATTCCGTCCGGCTTTGTTTTTTTTTTTTTTGTTGATCATGGACGGGATGGATTATTCTGTTCAGATATTTTTTGTTTTGTTAATTACGGTATGAGATTTGAATTATCAGGACAGAATTGTTTGTACCGTCCAATGGACAGGATAATTAATTCTGTTTTTCATACATTTCGATTTTCCACATAGATGCTATCCTTTAGCGATATTTTAATTTTTCATTTTCTATTACTCGAAAATGATCCGATACGACTCCTTTCACAAAATTCATTTTCCAATTGGGATAATGATTTAGGCCTTTTTACGGAGTCTAGATGGGATTTTTTCAAAAAGATATGTATTAATGAAGAGGTAATGGGGAGTAGAAGTTTTACTTGGAAAGTGTGCACTTTTTATCTTATTTTAATTAACGATTATATTAATTACATTCCTTTTTGCTTGAAAAACTTTGAAAATAGTCCAATTTTATCCCATCAAAGATGAATCCGCATCCTGAGATATCTCAATCTTTAAGTGTTTTTTTTCGGGAAATTTCAAATATGTTATGCACGAATCTCAAAGCACAAATAATACTCTCCCTGCGGTATCCCCGAATAGACACAGTACACGTCGGTCACGCAAAAGTTGAGATATCTCGTAGAATACGCACTCATCAAAGATGGTGCTAGATTTCTAGAAGGGTTCCAAGTTCCAACATCATATGTTCTTAAAATTTTAGAAAGGTTTTTTTATATGGCGTGAATTTTAAAGAAACATAATCTTTTGGAGTGAGGCTATGGTCCTATGTATAGCATAGATTGGCTCATACTACAGGACTAATATTTTCGTTTTCGAAGTTCAAATAATCGACCTGAACTGTTCAACATGATCTCCATATGAAATTATACTTGCCAACTAAATTATATATTTTATAATATTTTACTATTTTGTACAGGTAGAAAATCAATATTTTGAATGGCCTAGAACTTTTAGATCAAGTGATTTTCTATATATTAAAAAAATAATGAAAATGATTCTATTAAATGAAAAGTTTTATGTACAAAAATATTTTTATACAAGATCACAATAAACAGTTCAGATCGATTATTTCAACTTTGAAAATAGAAATATAGGAAATTGCTAATATGCTATGCATGCATAGCATAGAGAGCCTCCGTGCTACGGCTCAATATTTGAGTTTCAAAATCCTAATAGTCGATCCAAACCGTTCAACATGATCTCCATATGAATATACTTGGTAGGAATTTTCTATGAGTAGAAGGATTGGTAGGAATTTTACTGAAAGAGTACTAATAATTTTCTATGAGTAGAAGGATTGGTAGAAATTTTACTGATTCATAAGCCAAATCAGTTTTTTTTTCTAATTTCTATTAAAATATAAAAAGTTTAAAAAATATATATATATATTTTAAATTTAAATATACTAGAAGAACCACAACTATTTTCTTAAAAAAATTATATTTTATAAATAAAATAGAAAAAAACAATTAGTTTGAATCGGTACGAATTTTAAATTGGTAATTTTCTATCTATCCTTCTACTCACGAAAATATTTTCATGTTATTACTTTTTTATTTGTGTCTCATCTTTTTTAATATTTTCTACATGTAAAAAATTCTCAAAGAGTGGGTTGTTACGAGAGTGTGCATATTTATATCGTCAAACTGGTAACGATAGTCAAGATGATAAAGCCTCTCGTTGACTTCTTCTTTATTAAACTGTCAAGTCAAGTCAAGGACGACCTTGGGAGATGCGTTAAGAAATTAAATGACATTAATTATATTCTTTATTTGCAACTAAAAATTCCTTTCCACTGAATACTGATTAGTAGTTGCGCTGTCAAAAACAGTGTTCTCGCTCAGCTTTATAATTAAGACGACAAGAACAGGAATTGTCCTTGTCAGAAATGGCTCCGGGTTGCTTAGTTCTTCTGGCATTAGCTGCCGTTGTAATTGGAATCCATAGCCAGTCTGATTCTCTAGGTAAGACTGCTTTCTCTCACATGTATAATGTATTACATTTACCAATTTTCTCTTCTTTTTTTCTAAGTGATGTTATTAGTATAAATCGACTATATGAGCATGAAACAATCAATACAATGTCGACCGAAATTTGTATTTATATCATTTCAAAAAGAAAATAAACCAAAACACCTCAAATTATGGACAATTCGAAAAATACTAGGGCCTCCAAACCAATCTGCGTCTCCATTTTTGGAGGAGCCGCAGATTGATTTGGAGGCTCCTCAAAAATCTAAATATATTTAATATTACATTGCATTTTTTTTTGTTTTTGGAATGCCGCCAAGCCAATCAGCGGCCCCATCCTTGGTGGACCACAGATTGACTCAGAGGCTCTGGTATTTTTTAAAAATTTCAGCAATGTCAAACACCAAAATTCGAGTTGCCCCGAGAAACTTCATTAATTATTAGAGAAAAAAAAAATATCAAGGTTATGTAGGTCCTTCCGAAATTAGTTAGTTGTTGGTTTACTTCTAGAACTGGTTTCATAATCAAATTAACGACATTATGTCCGTTTCATCTGTGTCTCAATTGCTTGGTTTTCATTAATGTCAATTAATATACAAATTGTGTCATCCAAAAGTTTTCAATTTTTACTCGTAAACCGCGGGTAACTTTAGAATTTGGTTAGAATCTTGATAAAATGAAATTTAATTAATTCTGATCAAATTGTTTATGGGATTATTAGGTACAGATGTCAAAGGGCTAAAAATCATATAAAGGATATATCAAAGATCTTTGGGGTCACAATTTAATTTAGCCATATATACAAGCTTAATCTCTTAATTGCTTTCTCCTATCCCATTAGGACATTACCCACCCCAAAGGGGGGAAAAATAATGGAACAACAAAAGTAAAGGTTTCTTCTTTCTCTACCAACTGTTCCACATATCGTTTCTCCCTTATCTGTTAAAGCTGTTTCTGGTTTAAGCATGGTTTGGTGAGTCATAATTAAATATATATATATATATATATATATATCTGTGTGTGTGTGTGTGTGTGTGGTAACAGAGGCTTGTAATAAATGAGGGTCAATTGATCCCATTTATTTTCAAAATTTTGTGTTTATTGGTAAATTTATATATAATTTAGTAGAAAATGCTATGAATATGTCAAATTGACCTCCATTCACAGCATATAAATTTTATAGGCTTGACCCCTATTCACGTTTGATTCTCATAGTCTGAAAGTCTGGCTCCGCTCTTGTATAGTAATGCACATGCATAACCAGTCTTTTTTCTTTCTAAGAGGTGCATGTATTATCGTTTTAGTTAAAAATTTAATGAAACAAAAGTTTCCGATCATTGAACAATCAGTTAATATTTGGCTGACAATTCAAGCAAAAAGTTTCAGATATGCATGCACTAGTAAAAACTTAAGTTGAGCTTTGAGCAACCTTTTTTTTTTTTTTGACAAAAAATAGAAGTCTAGCTTCCAATTTCCATTAATCATGACACAAGTTGTCTGTTTTACATTTTTCGAAAATAAATTGAACAGAAAAACATAACTAAGTCTGGAAGTAGTAAAAAGAAACATAAAAGAAAGAGAAATAAGAAAAAAAAATCACTGCAATGCCACAGAGCTATGTAGTGGGAACTATGTGGAGTTATGTTGGACTCTCTGTACCAAACCAAGCTGAGATTTCCCCCAGCACTTCAACTGCCAGAAACATGTTGTGAGTAGTAATCTTACAATGCGCTTTTCTGATCGATTAAGTATACATCTCCTGAAATTTCCTCTTGCAAAGTCAAACCCTGATCCCAATGAGTTATAAGTTCGCCTGATTCGCAGAATTGTTGCTTTGGTGTACACACATGTTGAAAAAATGTGTGACACAGTTTCTTGATCTGCCTTACACAGGCTACATTTGTTTGGCATATTCCATCCCCTTTTCATGAGATTATCCACCGTCAATATTTTGTTTTTCAACATCAGCTAAGTGAACACTGTTACCCTTGTTGGTGCTTGTAACTCCAAGATATTGTTAATCCTTTGCTGCACGTATGGGCCCTGCTGCATTACCTTATAGAAGGTTTTAACAGAGAAAGAGCCTCCCTTTTGCCATTTCCATATAAGTGTATCTTTTTGTATCTGATCACCTTGTCTGTTTGCAATCTCTAGCATGAGTTGTATTTGTTGTTCTTGTGCCAGTTGTGACCAAGGCTGACAGATATTTTGTATCCACTTGTTGTTTGTGATGGCCTGCTGTACGGTGATGTCTTTGTGTGTGGCATGTTGATATAACTCCTGATATCTTATAATTGGTGGTCCATCTAACCAGGGCTCATACAAGAATGATACCTGAGCACCTTCAAAAATCTGAAATGTGGTGGATACAGTCATGAATGGGTACATATGTTTCATGCTTTTCCAGAAAGCTATTGCTTTGTGATGTTCCCATGGCCTGATGTGATGCTTGTATTATTTGCTGGTACTATTTCCATCCATGTTGATCTTATGGTGTTCATCCATTTGAACATGATTTTCGCCATCAATGCCATATTCATGATTTGAATGTTTTTAACTCCTAGCTCACCTTGTTGCTTAGTCATTGTGACTAGTTCCCATGCAGCCAAACTCATATAACTTGTTCCCTGAGTATTACTTTTGTGCCCATTCCACAGAAATCTTCTTTTTATTTTATCTATCTTGTTTAGTATCCATTTTGGCAACATGAAGGTTTGCATCATGTATACTGACATTGCTGAGAGAACAACATTTACCATTGTAATTCTCCCACCAACTGATAGCATGTTTGTCTTCCATAATGAGAGCCCTTTTTTCCATTTTTTTTAATTAGTGGCATGTAGTGTTCTTTTCTCAGTTTTTTATCAAAGAGGGGCATCCCCGGATATGTGATTGGGAAGGAGGCTGCTCTACATTCCAAGATGTTAGCCATTTGTTGAGTAGTAGTAAGATCCTGTGTTGTAATTAGGAATTCTGATTTTTCCATATTAGCCTTTAGTCCTGACAAATTTGCAAACATTGTCAGTATGACTTTGAGGAACTGTACTTGTTGTTGTTGAGGTTTTAGAATGAACAAGGTATCATCAACAAAAAAAACAGGCAGGGTTTGCATCCTTGGAATGGTGGTTGGAGCAGCTGTAGGATTATTAATTTTTCTGTCCAAACTGAGAGGAAATCCATTGCAATTATAAAGAGGTAAGGAGATAAGGGATCCCCTGTCTCAGTCCCCTTTTCAGTGTGATACCTTTTCCTGCCATAGTCAATTTTGTACCGAGGGTTATTAAAATTATGCTGAGCTTTGCACCAAGGCAGAAAACATAATTTTAATAACCCTGCATCACTTAAGCTGAGCTTTGTGCCAAGGGTAAGCCAATTTTTGTAGTGATAAAACAGATTCCTAAATATACCCTTGCGGATAAAACAAATTCTTGCAGTTATAGTTTATTGGCTTGGAAAAGTATGAATAATTGTACCACCTTTTCTTCAGGATATATGGATGATCGATGTATGACTTGTTCAATAATAGTATAATACTGCAAAAATCATGTTTCAGTTGAATTGCTGCCTTTCTTTTTGAAAAATTTTAGAAATAATTTGTCATCACTTTTTCTTTACAGATTTTATAAGCATTGATTGTGGACTAGCTGCAAATTCTAGCTTTGTTGCTAGCGATACTAATTTGACTTATGTGTCTGATGATCAATTCATAGACACGGGAGTGAAATACGGTATCTCTTCGCAGTATGCCACAAACAGCTTATACAAGGAATATTTGACTGTCAGAAGCTTTCCCAATGGGATGCGAAATTGCTACACCATAAGATCCTTAAAAGTAGGATCAAAATATCTTATAAGAGGATTATATATGTATGGAAACTATGATAAATTAAACAAGCTTCCAACCTTTGATGTTCATTTGGGAGTCAATTACTGGGATACTGTTGAAATAACCACGGTAGATGCTGCCTTCTTCACCGAGATTATCGCCACAATCACTTCTGACTACCTTCAAGTTTGCCTTATTAATACAAATCTTGGCACTCCTTTTATCTCTGTGCTAGAGTTAAGGCTCTTGAGCACGAGCATTTATAATTTGGCAAATTCCACACAATCATTGGTTACTTTCCAAAGGTGGAATTTAGGAGCACGATATCATCTAAGGTAAACATGTTCAATTAACTAAAAAAAAACAAAAGTAGTGTTTTATTAACCAATTATAGTGGTTAGATACTGTCTGTTGCCGGCCGGAATACATCTTAATTTTTATTTCAATGTTGCCGGAATCTTAATACGTTTTGTCTAATTGAAGATCGATAATGGTACCAAACTTCTAGATTTTATTGGCTTGATTTAATTCTCTACTGGGTACAAACTCAAAAGAATGTGCATATCTACCATATAAAATATAAATCCTTGGACTCAAATCAGTCAATTTGCTTGCTTACGCACATCTAGAGTTCCTTTTTAATAGATTAGAAAAGAGAAGGCCAGGTACTGTTCTTCAGTACTCAACCAGTAGTATATATATATATATATATATATATATATGGTCATCACTCTCTTCTTTCACTGCTTTGTTAAAAAACTAATTAAAAAATTAGGTACCCTGATGATCCATATGACCGGATTTGGGCGCCCTACGTGAAGAAGACATGGAGAAATATCTCCACCAGTTCCAAAGTGGACCCGGACACAGACTTTGCGACCCCCTCTGGTGTCATGCAAACTGCTGCCACCACTTTAAGCACCGAACAATCCCTTGATCTCTCCTGGAACAGTGACAAAACATACTCAGTATTTTTTGTAATCCTTCACTACAGCGAGATCGAGGACATATCATCCACTGATTTAAGGGAGTTTGTTATATATGCCAATGGAAAGCCAGTGTTCAACAAGTCAACTGTACCTGATAAACTATTTTCAGGATGGGCCAGATACACCCACACAAAAAGCCTTGAGTATAATGTTTCGCTTAAGGCTACTTCAAACTCAACTCTGCCGCCTCTGTTGAATGCGTTTGAGCGGTACCTCATTACACCCGCTACTGGGATTCTCACCAATAGTGATGATGGTATGTTTGATCATATATATTAGTCTCCTCTAATTTAGTTTACCTTTTTTTTACAAGGTACAACCCACCGGTTTCATTGAAACAAAAGTGTTGTTATTATATACCAAACCTCTAGTATCTAATGAAGTGTTTACGCTATTACATAACCAAAACAGCTATTAGAAAGTAATCTAATTTATTTTTGCTTAACCAATCATGTGATCATTAACTGGTTTTGTTAATTCGTTCAATGCAAGAATCTTGATCTAATGGATCAAAAAACAGGGGTGTCATGTGACCATGAGAGAACCACAATTGCTTCTTTGAAATGAACAAGTCATAGACTCACAGTGTTCCTTAATAAAAGGAGTAACACAACTTATTATTCATCCTATCCTTTAGATCCTTCATTTTTATTTCATGTTTCATTAATATTTCGTTTATTTATTTTCCAGGGTTGTTTTTCACAATTCTCACCCTTTTATGATTGATCATTTGGGACTCTTTTGTAAGGACGATGTTTGAAATTGAGTTCTGCTTTTGAAGTTGAAAAGAATTAACTAATAATGCCACATGTTTTGATTTCTCAAAACTTCACAATAATTTGAATATCATTGATTTGTTTTTCCAAGTGATGCCATATTGTATGTACTTTTTAATCGCAGTTACTGCCATTAATACAATTAAAACGAACTACAAAGTAAACAAAGGTTGGAGTGGTGATCCTTGTGCTCCTACAGAACTCTCGTGGACCGGTGTCACATGCAGCGCTAATTCCACCGGCATTCCAAGGATCACAGCCTTGTGAGTATTTATTTTACAACAAAATTCTTTTTCAAATAAGAAGCTACTAGTTTGTAAGAAAATTATTTTTCTTTCAGAAATCTATCATCGTGTGGATTGACAGGGGCAATAATATCCTCTTTTGGAAAGCTAAGCTCTCTCAAGTCACTGTAAGTTCCTTTCAAGTTAAAATTAAGTTCTTAGTTGAGATTACTTTGGAATCCCAACTTAAGCACTGAAATCTGGGAAAACACAGTTGAAATCAATAGTATGGAGAATATTACCTTGTGTTGTGCAAATTAAAAATTTAATCTGGGAATTAAAACCTTTCCTACATTGGTAGATTTCAACTTTTCTAGGGCCTGATTTGTCCTTTTGTTTCCTTTTACAGGGACTTGTCTAGTAACGACTTGTCAGGAGGTCTCCCTGCTTTCCTTGAACAACTAACAGCTCTTACATACCTGTAGGTTTTCACATTAATCCATATATCGTTCAAACAAAAACGCCATCATCCATTAACTAATTATTTTATGAAATTTTCAGGGACATAACAGGAAACAGCAATATTTCTACCACCCTTCCTCCTGGTCTTCAGAAAAAACAAGAAAATGGAACTCTAACATACAAGTAAGTTTTGTTGTTTACGAATGGTTTAATTATTTTTATCGTCTTTTTGGAATGTATTCGAGTAATACGGTTGAATTTTTTTCTTTAGGATTACTTCGTTTATTACAGCTCGTCACATATTTAGCCCAGCAGAAAAATATCAGTTGAATCAAACAAATGCCCACACAATTATCAGCACACACATAGAAAATTAAAAATTAGTTATAGAAAAGTAAAATGAAAAATTACCTGTGTGGTCCCAAATTCTCAACACCGCATGAACCACCACTTAGACATTTCATCAAACAATTTCGGTGCACATGATAAAATGTCCACCTAAAAATAATGTAAGAAAATATTGCAATTTACATAGCGGGCTAACCCATCTGTACCCTTCTACCTAATTGAGGAAAGATCAACCAAGATATTTTCCTAATGTTTTGGGGCTAAACAATCTATACCTAGCTGAAAGAATTACAGTACATCCAGTACATTCCTTAGCATCTTACAGGGTAATTGTGCACATCACCTGTGTGTTCCTTAACAGCAGGAATCAATATCCAGCTTCCACAACTTCCTTTTACTCTTTTATTTTCTTCCCCACATTTGGCTTACCAGAAATAAAGTGAAACTGCCTGAGGGCAATTTTGGACCTAGTAAGTAGGGCGAGGCTTAAAGCAAATCATGAAAATTGAAAATACATCAGCATAGCTGACTGCATTCTGGTCCCATCACAGACTATAAAAATTAATTTGCAAGATGGCTTCTAATTATGTTGGCCTCATTTGTAAAAAAACTCAGCAGGTTTGGAGCTATTCAAGCTTCTAATTACGTTGGCATTTTCAATTTCTTTTTGCTGTATAGGTTTAAAGATTCTATAAAGCCGAGTAATAACAAAAATAAAATCCCAGTAGTTCTAATAGCAGTGGTGGTGGTGATTGTGGTGCTTCTCATTGCAGTGGCAATTATACTAATCCTGTGCTTGAAAAGGCCCAAAGGTAAGTCATGCCAGTAAGATAAAATAAATAACTATTCTCCAATTGTCTGTTTCAAATAATACAGTTTAACACATAACCAGGAAATATTGGACTATAATCAGGAAAATTCAGGTGGTCCGAACTTGTACCAGTTTGGATGTCTTACTGGTGCTGGTTTTCTTAGGTTACATGGAGTTCTTTCCTCCATTTCTGTTTGTTGATTCAGATGTCAAAAACCTAACATTAAGTAATAATTATGACCTAAATGCTGTGGTACATCATCATTTATTATATAAACACAAAACGCTCACATCTGCATCAGCTTAAATCTAGATATATATTTACTTTTTAAAATTCAAGGTTGACAAGATATACCTTAATTTTTTTATCTCGCAGAAAACCAAATAAACATACCAAAACCAAATGAAAGCTATGGATCCACCCCACTAGCAAATCATTATGCAGGAAACTATGGAAATAGTCCACAAGTAAGCATTCCCCCTGCCAACAGTGCTGGCTCCAATTATGCAAGCCTATCTAAACCAAATGAAGCAGGAGAAGGAATGTTGAATTTTGAAAACCGCCAATTCACTTACAGTGATCTGATGAAAATTACAAATAGCTTCAAGAATAATATTGGCACTGGAGGATTCGGAAGTGTGTATGGGGGCATCCTGGAAAATGGAACTCAAGTTGCAGTGAAGATGCGCTCTCACTCATCTTCACAAGGAGTCAAAGAGTTCTTAGCTGAGGTAACCATTTTATATTACATTTCCGTATCTTAGCCCTTGCTAACAGTCTGTTCTTATTGGTAATGTTCGGATTTTTTTGGTTCTAATTAGGAGGCTAACATAACAATTTCTGGTTAAAGATATATGCCATTTTCCTTTGTTTCCAGGCTAAAAATTTGGCAAGGGTTCATCACAGGTACTTGGTGTCACTAGTTGGCTATTGCAGGGATGGAGATTGTATGGCGCTTGTGTATGAGTACATGCAAGAAGGAACTCTACAAGATAAACTCAGAGGTCATTACTACTTTTTACCCAATCATTGTCTTTTCTCATGATCAAGGTTATTCAAATAGTTATTTTGTCGGACTGCAGATAATGGAAGGCCATTGACTTGGAAACAACGGCTTCGAATTGCTTACGAATCTTCGATAGGTATAACAACTCTTTAAAAACTGAATTCTGAGGCATATATCCTTTTGCTCAATGATGTGGATAATTACTGGACAATATTTTTTTTCGAATTTTCTCCTCCTATTAAAAAAAGTCAAAATATCATAATTTTGAAGTACAAGTAGAGACAGTAACAAATATTACAATTCCATTGTCATTTGAGGTCTAGAATTTTTTGTTATCCAGGATCTAAAAAGTAGAGCATGATGGAAAGATTGAAGTCCTTGAACCGTCATATTCAAAAATATATATCATTGGTTAAAATACTGGGGGCAAAATTACTTAATTGAAATATCATCATTTAACTAAGTGTTTACAAAAAACAATGAAGGGTTGGAGTATTTGCACAAGGCATGTAATCCACCACTAATCCATAGAGATGTGAAGACCAACAACATTCTTTTGAATGCAAATCTTGAGGCAAAGATTGCCGATTTCGGCCTCTCCAGAGCTTTCAACGATGCAAGTAGTCATGTTTCAACTGCATTAGTTGGCACCCCCGGCTATATAGACCCTGAGTAAGACCCGTTTTCTTTATTTCTTTTTATTTAGCAATCTCTTTTTAATATCTTTTCTTTGATATACTTAATATCATAACCAGCTTTATTCATTCTCAAGAGTTATCTTCTCCGTTGGTTAAAGAGTCATTTACTTCAGAATTTACCTTAGCAGTTGCCTACCAAGTAATGACAAATGTAACAATAATCACCTGATTCAGCCCTGAAATAAATTCAAATATGTTACAGCATGTGAATTGAATTCTTTTATGTCTGCTGCATTAAATAAAATAGCCTTCAAACATTACACAATAGATTCAATTAAGAAGTTGTTTTACATCAGATATGACTCAATCTATGCACATTCAGGTACCATTCCTCATACCAGATAAGTGAAAAGAGTGATGTGTTTAGCTTTGGAGTAGTTCTGCTAGAAATCATTACAGGCAAGCCTCCCATCATTGCAGGACCAGATGGGGGCCATGTGACAAAATGGGTAAGTCAAAAACTATCAAGAGGAAACATAGAAAGCATAGTGGATCAAAGAATGTATGGGCAGTATGATATAAATTCTGTTTGGAAGGTTGCTGACCTGGCGCTCAAGTGCACTGCACAGAGGCCTACCATGAGTGTAGTAGTTGCAGAACTCAAGGAAAGCCTTGATTTGGAAATTTCTACAGAGGGCACCCGTAACAGGAGTACAACATATAAAGACCCGAATAATTATGCAAGGAATGACAATTTTGTAAGTGATGTTAGTCAAAACAGTGCTTTCGAGATGGCCGACATGGAAGGCATGCCTGCACCAGGTCCAGCAGTGAGATAATTTGTCCGTCTCTTCCCTTAGTGGATTGCCTTGTTTTGGTAATCCCTTGTGATAAATAAATTGGCAGTCTTTTGTGGAAAGAATTGACCTGCTTTTTAGCAAATTGTGTAAAACATTTTGGGCATTCCTTTCTATTTTAAATTTTTTTTTTTTTTTGGGTTAGTACTTTGCTGCACTTGCATTAATTTCTAGTTTGCGATTGTGATATTATCTAGCATATCTTGTGTAATAATAACAATAATTTCTAGGCTCCAAATGTGCTTCTTTTAAACAAATGAAACCATATGGGCCCACTAATCTTTACTTTGACTTATTATTTCATATGTTGTTACTGTATTTCAAAAGAGAAAACAAAAGGTTCATATAGACCGGACACAAAAAAAATCATTTTAAATTTAGCAATAAATACATACTCAAGTGACAAATAACCAAGTAGAGTTGTTCTCTACCATGCAAAATCCAGTTCGCCGTCTTACTTTTGTGAACCCCAGTTTGGCTTCTTTATATATGACGAATAGACAAGTTAAATTTTGGAGTAGTTTTAAAAGGAAAACACCATTTTATCTCTCTTTTATCTAACTGGTAACTAATTATATAAACTATAGAAAAAAATGCCAAAATTGCTATCTTGTAGGTCCGACTATTTAGTTTTACACCCAATACCACAAGCAACTCAAGTTGAATTACACAACAACTAACCGTTCTAAGTTTTAAAATCACATATCAACATCCATTTAAACAATCAGATTGAGTGTCAACGAATGGGAATTTCAAGTCAATTTTGAAGTTGGGCAAGTCCATTTTGTTAGCCATTTGGAATTTCAGGTCAACTTAATCAAAATATTAACAAAAAAATCAATCAGAAGCATTTAGTTAAAGTCAAATTAATTGTTGAGATCAGGATACCAAGACGCTTCTTTTCAAGGATCAAGAGCCCCAATGGCCAATAATGAAAAATAAAAAAGAGGAGCCTAATAAGAAAAAGAAAGCAATGAGAAAATTATAAAAGAGTTCTAACCCTCTGTGTGATGGTCAAGTGCCTCTTCTTCTCAACTCTTCAACACTGCGGAGCAAAACCCTCGCCCATGTTGGATTCCCCATTTATGAAAGGCCGTGCGACCTCCAATCTTCCTTACCTTCCATGCTTCATCACTGCCGTCCAACCACCCGTGCGGCGGTGCGGCCGCTAATCTAATCTGGCTTTTGCGGCGGCATAGGGAGAGAGCGAGAGGAAGAGGAAGAAGGGGGAGAGAGGGGTTTCGATGGACAAGGCCCACGAAAGTGGGGGTCCGGATCCCTAAAGTAACTCAATATTTGGGTTTTGGATCGGGACCGTCCGAATCGAATCCATCGCTCGAGATCGCCTCGGGATTCGAATCAGTCGCTCGGGATGCGTGCGCTCCACTTTAAATGGATGGTCACAGATTCAAATCGGACGGTCCCGATCCAAAACCCAATTTTTGGGTTACTTCACTGGATCTGAATTCCGAAAGTGGGAACAGCGAAGAACGGAAATGAAATAGAAGATACTGGCAGATATTTAATCAATAACCGTGTAATCCTTGAGTCCGGATCTCCAGAAATAACCCATTTTTTTAGATTGCATCCGAACCGTCGATCAGAATCCTGACCAATCCAGTCCGAAGGTGAAATGCATGAGCACGGACCTTTTAATATTCACGTCGAAACAAATTGGACGGCTCGGATCCAAAATGTGCTTGCAGCCGAATTCGTAATCCTCCTCGTCTCAAAAATTGAGATGAGCGACTGCGAGTCGCACAAAAAGTTGGTTGTAAATTGTTTGAATTCAATCCGGCACTAGATGTCCCGACCACCGCGACTTGTGCTGAATTGTCTTAATTTGTTGAGAGAAAATGACCCGATATGACTCGTTTGACCAAACTCCTTTCCTAATGGAGTAATTTACTTTTCTTTTTCGTTTCTTTTTTTTTTTTTGGCCCAAATGTCCGTAGGCTCGAATGGAGTGACCGATTTTTTAATACCCTCAACTAAATAAAAATTTTGAAAAAAATGCCCTCGATTTTTCAAAAATTTGAAAAATGACACAACCATCACATCATGTGGCAGTTGCTACAATAACATTAGTTTTTAGAGATATTTAGTATGTATAGAATAAATGTTTTACATGTGGGCCGTTCGGTAAGAGCGGATTAAGAACTTAAGAAGCGCTAAGGAACTGATATTCAGTTGTCTTAATCCGTGAGTGAAAGCTAAGAAAAGTAAAAGAGGAGGTAGAGGTGTCTTAAGGTCCGGACAAAAAGAGACTAAAGGAGGTGATCTTAATCCGCACTAAGAAACTGGTGTTCGGCAAAATTAAGCAGCTTAGGAAGCTAAAGAAAGCGGATTAAGCTTTAAGAAAGCTTAATTCCTTATTGCCGAACAGCCTCGTAGGCACTAACAGTAATTTGGTCTTGCTGCTTATCTGATCTCTTTTATTGTTTTCTCTGTTTTTAGATACTCTTATTCTTTGATTTTGTAAATAGAGTATATGACAATATATATGTGTGTGTAACTATACTTGAATCTTATATAGAACCTATGTACCAACCCCCTTCTTGTTGTGACTCTATATGTGTGAAATTTAGAGGACAACCCTTATCATATACGACATGGCAACTCCAATTGCCCAAATCAATCCCCAGCATGCTCATAAATAATGGTTCACTGCAATGGTTAAAATTCCGAATTTTTTATTAATATTTAAAAAAAATATAAAATTTCAAAATCTACGTCCTGTTTAACAAGATTTTGAAAAATGCTCAAACCGCAGATTTATTTCATAGTTTTAGGCGCATTGACTCAGAATTATTCTACGGTTTTAGGCATCTAAAAAATGAACGATTTTGCAAAACCGCAAAATTATTTTGCAATTTTAAGTTTTTTTAATTAACAGAAAATGTTATAATTTATTTATTTTTTGTATTGAAATATTAGAAATATTTTATATATTTCTTTCAAAATAGATGAAATACTATATAATTTGATTTATTAGAAAGACTGCAACAAATAAACCCGGATCAACATTTTTCAGATCGGAATTTTTGCGGCTGTAAGAAAAATTAAAATATTTCTTTGTGTGTTATTGAAAAAAAATAAAAATATTTTGAATCTGAGTTATTGATCACGGTTTAAAAATTACTTCTAGATAAATACATAAAATATTGTGATGCTTCTATTTTTGAAAAAACAAAAATTTAAGTTTTCTGAGTAAATTTTTGTCAGAGAATTGTCAGGGATTTTTTTTTGTTTTTTTTCAAAAATAGAAGGATCACAATATTTTATGTATTTATCTAGAAGTGACTTTTAAACCAGAATTAATATCTCTGATTCAAAATATTTTTATTTTTTTTCCAATAACACCCAAAGAAATATTTTAATTTTTCTTACACCCGCAAAATATCCAGTCTGAAAAATATTGATCCGGGTTTATTTGTCGCAGTCTTTCTAATAAATAAAATTGATTGTAAATACCCCTCCATAACCCCTCATTTGTTATTGGATACCTGACAAAGTAAGGTCTATTACCCCCTGAATGTGTTAATCTGAGTAACTAAGTCTATGTCATACTGGTTGGAGTTTACACAGCCTGTTCTATACCATTTGCTTAAGTCCCAGAAATGTGGTATTTTCATTAACCTCGAAGTCATAGGTTGCATCTTTCGTGTACTGTGCTCCCTCCGCACCCAGGATAAGTTTTCCACCCACATACAGTGCAATCAAAATTTTTTCTTTTGGGAACTACATTAGCCAATAAACATTTATCAGTTATATATTAATTTAAGAAAAATGAATTACCAAATTTACAAATTTATTAAATTAAATTTTTTTAAAAATAATAAAAATAATAAAAATAAATAAAATAAAATAAAAATTACTTGAAATCGCTGATATGTTGTAGAAAGAGAGAAAGAGAGAAGAGAGAGAGTGAACACTTGAAATTAATGGGGTGAAAAATAAGAGGGGTACCCTCCAATATATAGGCAATAGCAAACCGCTCCATGCTGGGGCGGTTTGGTACAGGCAGCAGACCGTCCCACAGTGGAGAGGTTTGGTAGGAATAGTGGACCGCCCAAACGTGGGGCGGTCGGGTGTTTTTGAAAAAAAAATCATACCGAGGATAGTTTTGCTATTTTTCTTTCTTTTGAGAGTATTAATAAAATTTTCGGGGTGATGTGGGTGGATGATATTAATAAAGTTTTGAATCTTAAAATTTTCACGGATAAAAAATTCTTGAATTTTTCGAATGCTGTATAGCCAACTCCACACAACTGTGGACTGTGGTACAGATGTACAGTTGGATCCTTTGAATTCGGAAAAAAAAAAAAACAGCTCCAAACTTTGGATAACAAAAAACACAGATCCTTCTACCATATCCAAAATTCAAGTCATTCATTTCATTTTTCTATATTATTTTATATTAATTTCTGAAAAGAAAAAAAATTCTGGGATTAATACATGTCAGAATGGTCACGCCAATAAGCAACAATTAATAATTTATTTCGTTTTTCTTTGTTCAGTCCAAAAATCTCATTCTCAACTGTTTGCACTGACAGAACGAAGTTGCATACATTAAGGGCCTGTTTGGCTTGCCACTGTGTCCGTGGGAAAAACAAATTTACTATGTTTTTTTCGACACACACAGTGTTTTGGCCATTCAAAAATCTTCATTGTCTCCAGCCCATTCCCTCGAAATTTTTATTAATAACATTTCTCAAAAATTAATAAACCAAATAACCACCGTTTCTGGTCAATTCTAAATCTAACATGGCCGCACTTTCTCAGAATGCCGGTGCGGACCCTGAAATGGGTCCGCACTATGCCGGAGCGAACCCGGGTCCGCACTATGCCGAAGCGGACCCTGTTATTTTTTTTTTATCTGAAATGTGAAGAAGTTTGATTTTGATTTTGTTTTGAAAGTTTTTATCAGTAATGTAAAGTTTGTACTGGAAGTTGTGTGTAATTACTTCTGTTTGAAATGTCGTTTAATATGAAATTGTTGTTCGTTTGTTTGATCAAAAGAAACATTACAATAGAACAAGGAGCCATATAAAGAAGCATACAATAGAACAATGCTAATGTTATCGGAAATTACAAATACGTCTAATTAACCGAAAATAAACAACATTTTTACGAATACAATTAAAAAAGATAAATATCCCATCCATTGATAAACTCTCAACCTCGTGTAGCTCGAGCAGCTCTGTTTTGTCTTTCTTGTGTATCTCGGCAGGCTTGGTGTCCTCTTCTCCTATTATTTAGAATGTCCATCCACATCGGAATTCGGTTGTGCCGTCTTCTGCCCACATAAATATTTTTATCCTCTGGAACAAGGACCGGGCCATCGTGTTGAGGCCATTCCGACTGATTTTCATACACATGCCATTGAGCGCTCAATGTGTTGATCAGTGTATGGATGTGATAGTAGTGACTTACAAAGACCCCAGGGTCGATGCCTCAGAGACGACACACGGACAGAGCATGAGAGCACGGTATTCTGTCCAATTGAGGCTTCTGGCACGTGCAAGTTACCGTGTGATCATCCCTGATTATCACTGTGTATTTGTAATTGGCCTTGGTAAACAGGCCAGAACGTCATGTATGAAAGCGTGAACTCTCTCCTGTGTGGAGGTTACCTCGAACTCGTTGTTGTTTCTAAACCCCCAAGCGTCTTCATTTTATCAGACCTCTCGAACCGTTTGTTGATCAGCTACGAAAAATTAAAAAATAATGAAGAAGTCAGATTTTTTTAACAAAGTTCATTAAAAATTATGAAGAAAGAACTACAAATAAAAGTACATGATGCACACGACACGAGAATTGTTGACCTTGACTACCTTCCCATTCCGCTTTGGCCCTCCTTTCCGCAAACCATGTCATACATTTGTAAAATGTGTCTTCAATTATTGTTACCACCGGTAACTTACGAGAGGACTTGAAGACATTATTTAGCGACTCGGACCCGTTTGTAGTCATAATGCTCCAACGGTAACCACCATCCAGTGCTTGAAATATCTTCCATGGTTTTGGGCACTCGTTCTCATCTTGATCCAAATATTTACCCACACTGTCTAGCTAATTGAGGGCAATGTCACATACCGTCCCCATTGCTTGCATTCCTTGCTCGTATCTCCTCATCTTTCTCTTAGCCACATAGATCCTAAAATATCGGATTGCCGGGTCACTGCAACCGTTCTTCTTCATGTTCTCGGCTATGTGAGTAGCACAAAGACGGGGAACACATTGATCCTCATCCTCCTCGTTCCACCCCAGATCATCTTGTCTGAACACATTTTCATGAACCACGCATAATCGTCAAAACTCTCTGATTCTACTAGTGAAAAAGCCAATGGGAGAAGCTGGTTTTCAGCATCGTACCTGGTTGCAATCAACAACTTGCCTGTGGTAAAATAATCAAATTAATTTCATAAGAGCCAAAATCAACTAAATTAAATAAAGTTAAAACAATCAAATTAATTACTTTTATACCGGCCTGACAGGAAACATGCATCAACGGTGATGACCGGTCTGATATGTTGAAAAGCAGCTATGCACGGTCCAAATGCCCAAGCCGCCCTATGAAAATACTTGTATGGTCCAGGTTTACCGGTGGGAAATGAGGTCACCTCAAACAATGTTTATGTCAATAAATTTAAAAAAATAAGTTCAATTGTTGATTAATAATGAAATGACGTAAAAAATGAAGGAACAATATAGTACCTGGGTTGCTTCTTTTGATTGCCTCCGACAATGGAACTATAAGAGCGTATGCCCCCTCCCAACTATCAAATTGACGGGCTATTGCCAACTCACGGCCACGCCACAGTTTGTTGTACGCCGGTATCTGACAGTTGTACCTTTCAGCAACAGCAATCCGGACAGCTTGAATACTCAAGTCAACATCGTTCCTCATGTGAGCCGATATACACTCGGCAACCATAGTAGTCGACAACTGGGCGTGATCTGTTCTTGTCGCATTCGCGTGGCATGAATGTTGTGTTGGGCACTTGGAGACACGCCATTGTGTTCCATAACCGGTGGCCTTTGCGAGTATGTACCACCCATAGTAACTGTCCTTGCACTTGAACCTAATTCTTGTGCGGTCACTGTGCGTATTCCTTATCTCTTTGTTGCAAAGGATGTGAAACCTGACAATTGCGCTCTTTATTGCCTCTTTTGAGTCATATGTTTGTCCCTCAGATAATTCATTCTCATACTCTGCCTCCTTCCAAACAAACCCGAATTTGCTTTCATAAATCCTGATGTGTCGTTGAAAGCCGAAATCGGATGCTGAAACCCGCGATCCATTATCTGAAACCTGCGATCCATCCTGAAAGTCCTTGGTAGTCTGAGCACAGGCCCGGTATCTTTCTCGTCAGACCGATCGCTCATACCCTCAGGATCACTTTCAACCCAATTTTCCTCTGCCTCTAGTATTTCCAGATCCACTGTTTCATCGGTTTCATCCGGATCACAAGTTTGACCCTAATGAGCGGTTCGACTAGATGAAGGTGGTTAGTCTGGGATGGGGCCCGACGGGAGGGTCGGTCCCTCTGAACTGGGGCCCGACTACTGGATGGTTGGTCAATTTAAACAGGAGATGGACTGGAGCGGAATGAGTTACCCCGACTACGACCCTGGATTAACCTCATAACTGGGTTGGAACGCCGGGCTCTGATAACCTCCACATATAGGTCAATTATCTTGTATGCACCCCCAGAAAAACTCATGGTTTGGTTGTACAATACCTGCCAGACTCTCTCATTTTGAATTGAAAATAGTTGAAACCAAGTTTGCCGAACTAGTCGGCATGCTAATTTTGGCATCAATTTTAAGGTCATACTAACCCTGATCCAACCCCAAATTCTTCAATATACTCGATTTAAGTTCAACATAATCAGTATCCGGCAATACCGGGATCACAGTAACAGGTCCAATACTTAGTAAACCCCATTAGGACCTATTAAAACATCCCCACCAGTGTAGATGGATACCATAAGAGCCATTTTTCAATCCAATACAGAAGAAACCTAAAATTAAAAATTAAAAATTAACTAAATTAATTATTCTAAATTAATTATTCTAATTTAATTATTAATCTACTATAATAAAAATAAAAAATTTAAAAAAAGAGAGAAAAAACTTACAGATCAAAGAGCTAACCCAGGAGAGAGAAGGTGTGAGAGTGTGGAATGAAATTTCAATGTCATTTTCGGGCTATAAAGAACAGGGTCCGCTCCGGCATAGTGCGGACCCATTTCAGGGTCCGCACCGGCATTCTGCGGTGCCCCTGAAATGGGTCCGCAGCGGTAAAGTGCGGCCGTGTTAGTTTTAGAATTGACCAAATGGTTATTTTGTTTATTTATTTTTGAGAAAATGTTATTAATAAAATTTTCGGCCCATTCCCATTCCCTTCAATCTGCCAACAAGCCCTAAGGGCCTGTTCGGAGATTACTGTTCACGTGGGAAAAAAAAAATTCACTCAGACTGAATTTTTTTTTTCCCACGTGAACAGTAATTTTTAGTTCAAAATTTTTTCAATTCCGTTCCTATTCCCATTCCACTCCGTCCGCCGAACAGGCCCTAATAGAAATAGAGCGAAGGTACCGAGGAAAATAAATGTAGGAAAAGTGTTATGAAGTTTTCTACCGTTTTTGCAATACGCGGATTATACAAATTTATTCTGATCGTAGTATCCATTTCAAAACTGTTTATTTTAATATTTATTCGCAAATTATGTTCTGTATTTAATTTTATAACACTTAAGTAGTTGCTTTTAACTGTAATGGCGGAGCCACATTGAATTAGGAATGGACAACTGTCAACTTCTAAATTTTAAAGAGTGCAGTGAGTATATGTTTATGTATAATCACTTCTTGATAAAATTTTATCTACTCGTGATAAATATAAAGTCTGAATTAATTAATTCACGGCAGTTCACAACTCTTTAGTTGTATCAGTAAAAAAAATTGTCATAGAAAATTCTGACTATGATACCCGAGTTTTTCCAAAAATGTCCAAACCGGCCATTTTATGGCCCCTCTTTTTTTTTTTTTAAGAGACTATGAAGAGCAAGATAATGAAATCTAACACTGAAAATTCGAATTTTTTGTTTAAATTATTTGTTAGATTACTTCTTTTGATTTATCATTAGCATATTTATACTAAGAGGAGGGTTCAAATGCACCCAAATTTCTATGCTCCCAAATGCACCCAATTCTTTATCTCCTTTATCTCTATTTTTAAAGTCTGAACAGTCAATCCAAACCGCTCAACGTGATCTTCATAATAAATTATGCTTGGAGACCAAATTTTATATTTTTTAGAATTTTTTTACTATTTTTTAAGATAGGTACAAAATCATTGTTTTAAGGAGATTCTGGACCATCCGATAAAGTGATTTTGTATCTATCATAAAAAATAGTAAAAAAATTGAAAAAATATAAAATTTGGTCTCCAAGCATAATTTATTATGAAGATCATGTTGAGCGGTTTGGATCGACTATTCAGACTTTAAAAATAGAGATAAAGGAGTGGTGCATTTGGGAGCATAGAAATTTGGGTGCATTTGAACCCTCCTCTTATACTAAAATACACTAGATTACTTGAAATTATGTTGAATTACACTATATTACATTAAATTACGCTAAATTATGTTAAATTACGCTAAAATACGGTAAAATCCGGTAAATTACTATGTGTCTTCATAGTGATGTATAATTAGAAACTATTTTTTGTTTCTCTTTTATCTTCATAGTGATTTATAATTAGAAACTATTTTTTTTTAAGAGACACTATGAAGAGCAAGATAATGAAATCTAACACTGAAAAATTGAATTTTTTGTTTAAATTATTTGTTAGATTACTTCTTTTGATGTATAATTAGCATATTTATACTAAAATACGCTAAATTACTTGAAATTATGTTGAACTACACTATATTACGTTAAATTATGCTAAATTACATTACATTATGTCAAAATACGGTAAAATATGCTAAATTACATATGAATAGGGACAATATCTTCACTGAAAAAGTGAAAAACGACGACGAAACTTCAAACGGCCATAAAACGGCGCTCGAGTGTCCGATTTCAGCAAATGACCACTTTTTGGAAAGCTTGTGAAAATACGCATGCGTCAGTGCTGGTGATGTGGCGATGTGGTGATGCCGGATTTTAAAATGCGGAATTGCCAAAAAACTAAGGGAAGAGCCTCAAAACTTGAGTTGAAGTTTGCGATTAAGATTTTTATTTCTATTATTCAATCTAAGTAGCTCAGTAAATTGGTTAAACTTGTAGAATACCAATTTTTACTATTTTCAAAAATTTTTTTACTATTTTTTATGATTCATGAAAGATGGCACAAAATCGGTCTACTTTAGCGTAATTTACCACATTTTTATCAATTAGCGAAGTTATTGTAATTTAGCATAATTCAACATAATTTATTGTAATATAGTGTAATTCAACATAATTTCAAGTAATCTAGTGTATTTTAGTATAAATATGCTAATTATAAATCAAAAGAAGTAATATAACAAATTTAAACAAAAAATTCGAATTTTCAGTGTTAGATTTCATTATCTTGCTTTTCATAGTATCTCTTAAAAAAAATAAAAAAACCGGCCATTTTATGGCTGGTTTGGACATTTTTGAAAAAACTCATGATTCATGGGTATATTAATTAATTTGTAATTAACTTTGGATATTAATAAAAATGTCCGCATAAACTCTAACCATTTGCACAAAGAATTAATGTACAAAGAATTTTCCGGATTCTGCCCATCTCCAATGCAAGGTATCCAAACTTAACTGCTCTAATAACTTCATCCATTCTATCCTAATGTCCCTGTCAATTCTCCTAAAATTCAGATGTATTTGACCTCCCAGCTAATGCCCTATCAACTGAAATAATATTAAGGGCCTGTTCGGCGGACGGAGTGGAATGGGAATAGGAACGGGATTGAAAAAATTTTTAACTAAAAATTACTGTTCACGTGGGAAAAAAAAAATTCAGTCTGAGTGAATTTTTTTTTTTCCCACGTGAACAGTAATCTCCGAACAGGCCCTAATTGTCATCAATAATGGAAAACAAATTGGGATACACTATACTGTAAGTACCCATCCACCTATCAAATCCAAAAGCAAACTTGAGTTCCATTACCTACAGTTTTCCTTAACCCAATATTAACCATGTCTCTAAACTTCACTACGCCAGCCCAAAAAGCAAATAATCTGGTGTGCATCCTCTGTGTACCATACTTTGCCACTAAAAATATACCAAAGTATATTAATAAATAATTATAAAAATATAATGAAGGCATTATATATAGTTCTAAAATTAAACCTCATTCCAAAATTTTACATAGTTTTATAATATTTTGTGACTTCGTCCTGCAACAATTCATCATAGCTAATTGGATTAACAAATAATCACAGACCCTGCAACTTTCGCCCTTTTGCTCTATGCGAATCGAAAGGTAGCGTGGGCGATTCGAAGGCGACCTCAAAACCCAAATCTATCTGAGCCCTCCCCCAACCCTACCGCCCCTCCCATCGATCCCTTCTCGACCTCAACCTCTTCTTGACACAACAATCCCCACTCTCTCTCTCGTCTCTACCTTCTCGAGCGATAGGAGGGTGAGGGAGAGGGGAGGAGCGGAGCCGATATGAGGCGTACCATCTCAATCGGACTTGGCTCCAATTCAGAAGTGGATCTAAGGCTTAGCAAAAGGTAGCAAAGCCACCCCTATAATTTTAAAATTGTAATTATATATATAGGAATTTAATTGAGCCACCCCTATGATTTTAAAATTGTAATTATATATATAGGAATTTAATTGAATTTTATATTTTTTAAACTTTTTATATAGTCTAGTCACCCTTAATAAATGACAAATATTTAGCTGTAGTATAGTGATTAAAGCTCTATTTTATGATTTGAGAAGTCTTGAATTTAAATCTCACTCACTACAATTGTACATTTTTATTTTCAGCCACTCCTATCAAAATTTTCTAGTTTTGCTCCTACAGTCGTCAGAGTGCAGTGGCTATCGGACGAGCATATCGGAATAAGAGAATATGACAATTATAAAAATAGTGAGAATAAAGAGTGTAGATATATGGAAATAGAAGAATACGGTGGTTTAGAGGAATTGAAGAGAATAAAAGAATAAATCTAGATTATGAAGGAGGGTTATTTCACATGTTATAAATATTTTTTTTTATTATCAATGACCCACTAACCTTAAAAAAAAAATAATCGTCACAGCTAGATAGAAGGAGGCGGAGGATCAAACTGGTAATTAATGATTGGCCAGATATGATAGTTTGTCAGAAAACGGCTCGTTGACATTTTTTATTAAGTCAAATCAAGACTCACATGCATGACAGAACGTGATATCTCTGTACCTAAGATGTACTTGCTATTCTTTATTTGAAAGTGGTCCGACGACTAATTAGTAGTTTCTCTATAAAAAAAACAGTCGTTCTTGCTCCGCTTTTCCAGACGACAAGAACAGGAATTGCCCTTGTCAGAAATGGTGCGGAGTTGCTCAGTTCTTCTGGTATTAGCTGTGGTTATAACTGGAGTCCATAGCCAGCTTGATTCTCTCGGTAAGACTGTTATGTCTACTTTGTATTACATTTACCTAAGAGTGAGTCTATGGTACTATGCATAGCACGGACTGGTCCGTACTACGGATTAATATTTTCCAAAATTCTAACAGTCGATCCGAACCGTTCAACATGATTTTCATATGATAATATATTTGTGGGCTAAATTTTTTATTTTTTAGAATTATTTTACTATTTTTTTAGATAGGTAGAAAAAAAATATAGTAAAAATTTTTTTACTATTTTTCAGAATTTTCAGATCAAGTAATTTTCTATCTATCCTAAAATATAGTAAAAAAATTTGAAAAAATATAAAATTTAGTTTGTAAGTACATATTCATGTGGAGATCACGTTGAACGGTTCCGATCGACCATTAGGGTTTTCAAAATGAAAATATGACTCGGTAGTACGGACTAATCCATGCTATGCATAGTACCATAGACTCACTCTTTACCTAATTCTCTCTGTAATTTCTCTTTTCTTTTCAAGTGTTGTTAATTATTAGTTTAGGACGACTATATAAACTTGAAGCAATCAATACAACGAACCCCAAATTAAGTTCAGAAAGTGAAAGAAAACAAATGGACATTGCACTGAGAACTACACTATTATAGGAGGTGAAAAGAAGTTTAAGCTTTTGCAAAAAAGAAAAGAAAAGAAAAGAAGTTTAGGCTTAATATATACTTGCCAAACAGCCCAGCTTAATCTCTATATTGCACTTTTTCGCCCCATTACTCATTTCGATAAAAAAAATTAAGAAAGAATTGAAACAACAAAGTTTTCACATATCATTTATATCCCTCATCTTTTAATGCTGTTTCTTGTTTATATATATATGGTTCGGTGAGTCATAATTAAAAAACAGCATGTATTAACATTATTTTTCTTTTTGAGGGCAGCGTGCATTAATAATGTTTAGTTCATAGTAATTACTAATTAATGAAACAAAATAACCCACCCTAAGAATCTCCGAAATTTTTATTAATAGGAATATAATTAAAAATATATCGGTAATGAGGAACGATTTCGTGAGATTTCGACATATAGGAAAAACGTTATACTCCATAACGTCCAGGGGACGTTATGGACCATCATGGCCCGATTAGCGAAAACGGCTTACTTCTAACTAACAGATTTGCGGTCCGTTATTGTCTATCGCGGCCTGACACAGCGGAAAAAAAAAAACCTGGCCGTTGTTGTATATCGCGACCTGACACAGCGGAAAAAAAAATCCTGACCATTGTTGTCTATCACGGTCAGATCCAATTGTTCTCTTTTCATAAAGGAGCGGCCAAGTCGTAAATGAGCGGCTCATGTCTATCACAATTTCTCTTTTCATCGGAACCAATTGTTGATGACTTTGATTTAATAAGAGAATCTTATTTAATTTGCTGTTGAGGAAAAAAATTACTGATAATTTGATTAATTTAATTTAATTAAATACTAAGCTAAATAGGCCATACTTGTTTAACAGAATTAAAATTTGGCATATATATTTGGATCAGTCAAACAAATTTAGTGAGTTCAATAAATCTTAGAGAATATATTGAAGCATATGCTTTCAACAAACCTCAATGTGTCCTTCAAATTAAGCCGGCCTTTACCTTGCTTTCACAGTTCACCCGTCCCAAGGGGCCCAGCTGACAGTCTGAATTTGCATCCTTCTCTGGTAAGACAGGTTGCACGACTTGACAGCCCGACTCCGCAGCCTTACCCGGCAAAACAGGCAACGGTAAATTATAGGTCGTAAAGGAGCGGCCGTAATTAATCATGCTCATGCCTATTTAGGCTTGAATTTTTCCGTCTTCCTGGCCGTGATATACCAACACGGCTCAGAATAACAGCCCAAGTTTTTTTTTTTTTTCCGAACTTCTTGGACGTGATAGAGAATAACATCCTGCGTTAATCGTAAATCTCTCAATCGTAAATCTGCTAATCCGGCCGTGATGGTCCTGGATGATGGTCCATAACGTCCGACAATGAAGTTTTTCCTATATATCGAAATTCCGCAAAAACATTTCTCATTACCGATATTTTTTAATTAATATTCCTATTAATAAAAATTTCGGCTAAGAATCTCCTTGTAGTCTATCTTTTATTCAGAATGGCGTCTTTTCTTCTACATGTTGAGAGAAATATGAATTGTAAAAAAAAAAAAAAATCAGGATGTGGGAAATTAATGAAGCCAAGATTAAATATCAGGACATGAGAATGAGCATCTTGGTTATTAAAGTTTTGCCTTTTAGATTTGTTTGAAAAAGGATTCGAGGTTTATTTTTTTATTTTTCCAGGTTTTATTAGCATTGACTGTGGACTTCCTGCACAATCATCCATTGTTGACAACCAAACAAAGTTAACTTATGTATCTGATGAGCAATTCATTGACACCGGAGTAAACTCCCAAATTCATCCTGACTATGTCTCAGACAAACTACGCAAGCAACTCCTAACAGTCAGAAGCTTTCCTAATGAAACCCGAAATTGCTACACCTTAAGATTCTTAACAATAGGATGGAAGTACCTTGTTAGAGCAATATTTATGTATGGGAATTATGATAACTTAAATAAACCCCCTGTATTTGATATGCATTTGGGGGTAAATTATTGGGACACATTTAACAAAACTGATGCATATGATGAAATTCACTTTACTGAGATTATGGTCAGGACCACTGCTGATTACCTACAAGTTTGTCTCATAAATAAAAATCAGGGTACTCCATTTATCTCTTGGCTGGAGTTGAGGCCATTGAAGAACAATTATGATGGATATGTAGATTCCACAAATTCTTTGGTTTTATTTGAAAGAGTAAACTTAGGAGGAAGCAATTACCCAAAATTAAGGTAAACATCTTAATAACAAATTCTATGGTATGTACTTTTGCTTTAAATTAACCAATTATTGTTTGGACCGATTAATTTGTCTGTGATGCTTTTTGTTCTCTCCATCACCTACTTCATTCTAATTAATTTGTGTGTGTGTGTGTGTGTGTCTGTTATATGGCCTGCACTAGTATTCTTCTTACCTTGGTTTTTCTTACAAACTGAAACAGGTACCCTAACGATCTGTATGACCGGATTTGGGCGAACTTCACGCTTGAGACATGGAAAGAGATCTCAACAAACTTGCCTGTGGAATCAGACACAGACTTTGCGACCCCCACTCTCGTCATGCAAACTGCTGTCACCACTTTGAGTATCAACCAATCCCTTGATTTCTACTGGACCAGTGACAACAGTTCCATAAAATTTGTAGTAATTCTTCACATCGGCGAGATTGAGGATATACCATCCACTGCTCTTAGGGAGTTTGATATTTTTTCCAATGGAAAGCTAGTTGATATATTAAACTCTACTGTACCACCTAAACTATATTCAGGATGGGGATCATACGTCACCACAGGTCGCAATGAATATAATGTGTCGCTTAAGGCTACTACAAACTCAACTCTCCCGCCTCTATTGAATGCACTTGAGATCTATGTCACTAGGCCCGTCACTGGGGTTCCCACTAGTAGTGGAGATGGTAAGTTTGATCATGATCATCTAATTTATTTTGCATTTCAATTGATAATTGTATCTCTTATGAAAGGACAAAGCTTGATGTTGAGCACTGCTTCCTTATCTCACAAGAGAGTTATCATAACTAATGGAAAGAACTAACTAATGATGCCAAATTGCTTGTTGAGTTCTCAAAACTCTGCATTAATATGAATATGATCGATTTGTTTTTCCAAGTGATGATACAATGTATAAATTTTTAATTGCAGTTACTACCATTAATACAATTAAGGCGAACTACAAAGTAAACAAAGGATGGAATGGCGATCCATGTGTACCTACGGAACTCTCGTGGACTGGTGTCACCTGCACCGCTGATTCCACCCATATTCCAAGAATCACAGCCCTGTAAGCATTTATTTTACTACATATGTTTCCTTTTGAAATAAGAAGCTACTGACTTCTAATAATTTTTTTTCTTTTCAGAAACTTGTCATCCAGTGATTTGACGGGTGCAATAATATCTTCCTTCGGAAATCTAAGCTCTCTCGAGTCATTGTCAGTTCCTTTTAAGCTAGTATTAAGTTCTTAGTTAAGATTAGTGTCTTTGGGATCCTCACTTCTCAACTGAAGTCTGGGAAAATACTGTTGAAATCAATAGTATGGGGCATCTTCATTTTCTCATATTAACTTTTCTATTACCTGATTTGTCCTTTCTTTTGCTTTGTCAGGGACTTGTCTAGTAATGACTTGTCAGGGGATCTCCCTACTTCCCTTGAACAACTAACATCTCTTACATACCTGTAAGTTTTTGCATTAACCTATATTTTGTTCAAACAAAAAATGTCACCATCCATTAGGTAATTAATTAATTTATGAAATTTTTAGGGACATAACAGGAAACAACAAGATATCTACCACCCTTCCTTCTGGTCTTCAGAAAAAACAACAAGATGGGACTCTAACATACAAGTATGTTTTGTTGTTTTCGAGTGGTTTAATAATTTTCTCGTCTTTTTGGAATGCTATGGAATAAAATGGCTGAAAACTTCTCTTTAGGATTACACAATTTATTAGAGCAGGTCACATATGTAGCCCAGCAAAAAAGATCAGTTGAATCAAACAAGTGCATACGACATTATCATCAGACACATAAAAAAATATAAATTAGTTGAAGAAAAGTAAAAGAAAAATTACCTGTGTGGTCCAAATTCTTAATACAGCATGAAAACCACCACTTAGACATTTCATCAAACAATGTTTGTACTAATGATAAAATGTCCACAGATATAACAATTTAAGAGAAGGGCACAATATACATAGCGGGCTGACTCATTTGTACCCTTCTACCAAATTAAGGAAACATAACCAGGAAATTTTCCTAATGCTTTGGGGCTAACCAGTCTATACCTAGCTGAGAGGATTGACAGTACATTAAGTACATCTCTGAGTACCATAGAGGGTAATTGTGCACATTACCAGTGTAACTCTCAAGCAGTAGTCAATATCCAGCTTGTGCAACTTCCTTCTACACTTATTTTCTTCCTCCAGTTTGGCTGTCCCATGCAAGTCTGGATGTTGCCCCCATGAGAGAAAGCTCCCTGTCCTTTTATCACAAATATAATAAAACTGCACAGGGCCTATTTTGGTCCCAATATGTAGAGAGGCATAAATCAAATCATGCAAGTGAAAATATCATCGGCAGAACTGATAGCGTTCTAGTTCCACCACAGGCTATAGAAAATTAAGTTGCAAGATGGCTCGAGTAAATTTCTTGTTGGGGCCTCAACTCAAAAATAATAAAAAGACACTCAGCAGGCCTGGAGCTATTAAAGCTTATAATATGTTGGCCTTTTTAATTTCTTTTTGCTACATAGGTTTGAGGATTCTATAAAGCCGGGTAAGAAAAAGAAGAAAATACCAGTAGTTCCATTAGCAGTCGCGGGGGTGATTGTGGTTCTTCTCATTGCAGTTGCAATTATACTAATCCTGTGCTTGAAAAGGAACAAACGTAAGTCGTGCCATTTCATTGTTTTCCCTTTTTAGATTAAAGAAAAAAACAGGAAACTTTGGACTGGGTCCAACACATAACCGGCTGTTACACAGCCATTTTTTCAAAAAACACACACACACACACACACACACACACAACCAGAAAAATTCATCTGGTCCTAACTTGAACCAGCTTGGTTGTCTTTCTGGTGCTGGTTTTATGTGATTATATGGAGTTCTTTCCTCCATTTCTATTTGTTGATTCAGATGTTAAAAACCTAACATCAATTAATAATTGTGAACTAAATGCTGCTGTGCATATCATTAATTAAACAGAAAGTTCACATCTGCATCAGTTTAAATCTAGCTTTATATTTGCTTTTTAAAATTTAAGGCTGACAAGATATTCCTTCAACCTTTTTATCTCACAGACAACCAAATAAACATACCAAAACCAAATGAAAGCTACGGATCAACCCCACTAGCAAATCACTATGCAGGAAACAATGCAAAAAGCCCGGATGCAAACTTTCCTCATGCCAACAATGCTGGCTTCAATTATGCAAAACCAAATGGAGCAGGAGAAGCAATGTTGAATTTTGTAAACCGTCAATTCACTTACAGTGAGCTGAAGAGAATTACAAATAGCTTCCAGAATAATATTGGCACTGGAGGATTCGGAAGTGTGTATGTGGGCATCCTGGAAAATGGAATTCAAGTTGCAGTGAAGATGCGCTCTCACTCATCTTCACAAGGAGTCAAAGAGTTCTTAGCTGAGGTAACACTTTTTTTTCAGATTTCCATAACTTGATCCTCTAAAGTCACATGAACCACTAGTACAAAAAAACCCTTCACCGACGCCTAAAAAACCCCTACACCGACGCTTATGGAGGCGCCAGTAAAGCCGGCGTAAGTACAGGTTACCTTTACTGACGGGTAAAAACCAGTCAGTGTAGGTGTTCAACACTGACGGTTTATAAAAAACCGTCAGTGTTAAACATCAACACTGACGCCTCAAAAACCGTCAGTGTTGGTGCTCAACACTGACGGTTTTTGAGGCGTCAGTGTTGGTGTTCAACACTGACGGTTTTTCAGGCGTCAGTGTTGGTGTTCAACACTGACAGTTCTTGAAGCGTCAGTGTTGTGCACCAACACTGACGCCTTGAAAACCGTCAGTGTGGAACACCAACACTGATGCTTTTAGAACCGTCAGTGTTGGTATTAAAAACATCAGTAAAAATATTAAAATTTGGCATGATTCTATTTGTATCGGGGCTAGCCTCCATATTTTTGCTAGCCATATATTACTATTCAACATTTATTAACGTTAAACAAAATATCATACAAATAATTTAGACAACATAATATATTCATTCAACAAAAAACACAACATAATATATTCATTTACCAAAAAAGACACTGTAACAAAATTTACATGACAAATATGAACAAAATATGCAACTGGAATTAATAACAAAGCATTACATTTCTTGTAAGTAGTTACATGCTCTAATGTGCTGTCTTGCCACTTACCAGCAAGCTCCAAAACAACACCTAAAAAAATCAAAACATAAGCAATAACAAATTAGAAACTTCTATAATTGAATTTAAACATAAGCCAGTTACAATTTTTGAAGTCTTTTAAGTTAAAATTTGCACCTCAATGCAAAACTCCCGTCTCGGGCTCCTTTGCCACAGTCGCTGTTAGACCGGCAGCAGAGGAAGATTTGCCAGAAGTATAAACAGATCTGGGAACCAGATTCGCAGCATATCTATTCAACAGAATCAAATTCAAATAAGCATCAATTTCAAGGATCCTAAACTTCTAAAAGAAATTACATATATATGACCATTGGATGGAGAGGAGTTGGTACTTCAAAAATTAAGATTTTGTGCAGCTAGGATCCCCAACAATGCAAACATTAATATCTCCCCTAAGGTTGATCCCTTCATGTGTGGTCTTGTGCACGCCACCTAGAAGCATGAGAAGGATGGCTCTTTTTGCCCCTTACCTTAAAGGGCCTCATTTGTCATTCACCGAACCCAAATTAACTTAAATCAAATTATCACTAATTTAATTGGATTTTAGTTCACTATTTTGGATGTGCTGGTTACAAAACCATCTTGCCCCTTTTGAGATAACATTTTCGATTTTTAATGAGCAGTACTCAAATTGGTAGTATCATAAGATAATGTTGGTTGAACTTCTGCTCAGTTTAAACAATGGGTGTTTTTTCTTCAAATGATGCCAGAATTTAGTTTTGCAAAGATGATCAGTACATTCCTCAGTGAGTCCTACAAAAAAAGTAAAATAAAACAGAAGCAGGAAGTCATTTCATGTGTTAAGTAGCAATACCAATGAACACTAAGGACAGCAATTTCAGCAAGTCAGATGAAATCACAGCTCACTGCTGGTATTGGTACACTATGATTTAGAATCAAAATGTACTAAAATAAATGACTGAATAGTGATTGCTCCAAAATTAGAAAGGAAATATTGGAGCAATTGAAGTTATCCTTTGGAAACCTCACACAGCAAGAAATAACAAGCACACTTTAATAGCATAGACACCAGTAGTTTATGGATACATGAAAGGACAGTAGTTTGAAGTACCTGGATAACCCTACTTTGTCCTTCTGTCTCTCCACATAAATATGTAAATAAATACAATCCTGAGTCAAGGGCTGGCAAAATCAAACCCCTTCCGCCATATGCTGATATAGATCGACAAACAATGGAACCAACTCTTTTGCTGATTGTTTGGCATTGCTCAGGGACATAGCCCTCTGTGTACAAAAGCAGGTCATTATTTGCACAACTATGAACTAGACTCACAATTTCAGTAAGATTGATGTAAAAAAGATAAAGAAAAAGGAACCTACAATATTACTCACATCTCGAAGCATCATATCAATATCAAAGGGGCCGAGCCTAGATATTCGAGAAAGATCAAAAATAAGAAACATAGCAAGATTCAGAACTGCAAACAGAAGACACTAACAAGTATGGGAGAAGATAAGGACCACGTCCCTCTTACCCATCGAGGGATGGAACTGAAATGTGCTTCCTCCAAATTTGTTCAGCTGTTGCCCTTACACCTGACAATGTAGGGCCCCCACTAACAAAGGAAATAAACAAATTCATGAGAAATTAAGAACAGAGATGCAAGTCAACATCCAAATTATTACATTTTAAATTTCATAGGTACATGTTGAAATTCTTGTTTCATTATCATAGCACAATCAATAAGCAGAATATAAGAAGGAACAAACAAAGGAAATATTGGTTTTTAAATTTCATAGGTACATGTCAAAATTCTTATTTCATTATCATACTATTTTAGTCCATGAAACTCATGAGTAGCATAACAGGTAGCAATCAAGCATGTAGTTAGAGCGAACTTAATAATATTATAACCAGAGATAGGGTCAAGGTATATAAAACAAAGAAAAGAAAATTTGAAAATTGTGTACTTACAGTTCAACAGAAGTAACACAAGTGTACTTACAAAGAAACTCATGTGTACTTACACTTAATAATATTACAAGGCCCAACCCTTTTCAAATTCCAAAATTTCCAATTTCTTCAAGTAACGCAAGTTCAACAGAGAACAAAACAGGAAGCAAAAATATGGAGCTGCTGGTACAAAATACCAGTAACTGAACCACACACAAAATAGCAAGTAACAAAGGCATCAAAGGCCGGTACCAGTGGTACAACCAAAACAGAACCACCGTAACAGTTAGCAAAAAATAGTTGACCTGCTGTACTACTTGATGAACCCTAGTATGTGCTATGAGGTGCAATTTCTAGAGAAGATAGATACAAGCGATGTGAAAGTGAGACGGTACAGTAGCACACTGGTGTGCACACTCACAAAACAAAAATGATGCTGATAAATAATTCTACAACATGGTAAAGTAAGCCTACCTTTAAATCAGGTATTCTTCATAGCTTCTTTCATTCTCCGCTGGTGAACATCCCAATAGTACACACGTGCGATTGTAACCTAAACCCCAGAAGTACAATATAATTTAAAGAACGGATGGGATATGCACATATATTGTTGCGTAAAATGTTGAAAGAAATCGAAGAATAATATGTGTGTGTTGAGAAAATGGGCAGTAATAGTGATTTGAAATACTGATAAAATCAAACTAAATCTGAAAACAAACCTGAGTGATTGTCTCTTGGTCCCTCAAAAATTGCAGATCGGTTACTAGGACTTCTAAGCTGGCTTTAGCAATGAACGGCACAGATCGGGGTAGTGAGCGGGGAGGCGGAGGCAGGTCGGGGTAGCGAGCGGGGAGGCGGAGGCAGGAACGGCGCAGTTAGCGGGGTTAGCGAGCGGGGAAGCAGAGGCAGGTCGGGGTAGCGAGCGGGGTAGCGGAGGCTGAGCGGGGCGAAAGGAAAATTGAGAAATTGAGGCAGGTCGGAGAAGAGGGAAATGAAATTGGGGCTAAGGCAGATTATAATATTTATCGTTTGAAATTGAGAAACACGAAATTTAGAGTTTGGCGGCTGATCGAAAGAGAAACCCAGGAAATGAAAATTTCAGACGGTTTCCAATTGCAGAAGTTAAAAAAACTTAGCAGCATCTACTGTAGAAACAAAGAATCACTGACGGCTCCAAAAATACCCGTCAGTAAATGGGGCAACACTGACGGCTCTGAAAAAACCCGTCAGTGAAGGTATAAACACTGATGGGTTTTTAAACAAAGCCGTCAGTGAATAATAGAATACTGATGGTTCTAAAAACAAACCGTCAGTGAATATCATGAAAACAAATTTGATTGTATAAAATACACGGGATCGGCGATTAAATTCTACGTTTACATTTTAATTTTGAAATACACATATAAAATGATTTTATGATTCCAATAATTTTAAATTTTATGACATTTAATTAATCCAATAATTTTATGACATGAAAACACTCCTCTATATATTACTTTATTATAACGAACTTAATTTAAAATTAGAATTGTGGGCCTCATGGCTATTTGTCTCCAAACAGCTCAATCAGTGAATACATCACCGCTCTAGTCAGATAATAATTTCAAACCCTGTCATTGATGTAAATATTGCATAAATATCACTAATAAAATTTTCATTACAATTTGGTTGCTGAAATGCGAAAAATGAAAAAAAAAACAAACAGATTAATAGCTGGAGTTGGGTACCTTCACTGACGGTTCAATTGAAAAAACAATCAGTGTAGAGTACCTACACTGACGGTTTTAAAAAACAGTCAGTGAAGAATACCTACACTGACGGTTTTAAAAATCCGTCAGTGTAGGTAACCAACACTGACGGTTTCTAGAACCGTCAATGTTGGATACCTACACTGACGGTTCATACAACCGTCAGTGTAGCATACCTACACTGACGGCTGTCAGAACCGTCAGTGTTGGTTACCTACACTGACGGTTTCAAACAACCGTCAGTGTAGGTATCCAACACTGACGGCTATCAGAACCGTCAGTGTTGGTTACCTACACTGACTGTTTCAAAAAACCGTCAGTGAAGAGTACCTACACTGACGGTTTCAAAAAACCGTCAGTGAAGAGTACCTACACTGACGGTTCTGACAGCCGTCAGTGTAGGTATGCTACACTGACGGTTGTATGAACCGTCAGTGTTGGTTACCTACACTGACGGGTTTTTAAAACCGCTCGGTGTAGGTAACCTTCACTGACGGTTTTTTGAAACCGTTAGTGTAGGTACTCTACACTGACTGTTATTTAATTGAACCGTCAGTGAATGATATGAGCAACACTGATGCTTCAACTAATAAAACGTCAGTGTTGGTAAGCTGCTCAACACCGACTGTTTAGATAATAGAACCGTCGGTGATTGAGGGTCAGTGAAGAGCTTTTTTGTACTAGTGAACAGTCTGTTCTTATTGAAACTGTCCAGAGTTTTTAATAAATCCAAACTATGAGGCTAACAGAACCAGTTTGGCTTAAAGATATATGTTTTTTTCATTGTTTTCAGGCTCAAAATTTGACAAGAGTTCATCACAAGAACCTGGTGTCACTAATGGGCTATTGTCTGGATGGAGATTGCATGGCGCTTGTGTACGAGTACATGCAAGAAGGAACTCTACAAGATAAGCTCGGAGGTCAACTATTTCTTACACAATAATGGTCTTTTCTCATGATCAAGAGGATACTGAAATAGTTACGTGGTGAAATAATATAATTTAAGATTTTATTTTGTCGAATTGCAGATAGTGGAAAACCATTGACTTTGAAACAACGGCTTCAAATTGCATATGAATCTGCGCAAGGTATAACAACTTTTTAAAAATGCAAACTGATGCATATATATATATATATATATATATATATATATATATATATATATAGAATCTGGCTAATATGCTACGCGTAGCATAGAGCTCCTCCGTGCTATGGCTCACTTTTTGAGTTTTCAAAATTCTAACGGTTGATCCGAACCGTTCAACATGATCTCCATATAAATATGTACATGCAAACCAAATTTTACATTTTTTAGAATTTTTTTACTATTTATTAAGCCACTTTGAAAATTGCTGATTCAATGGTCAGAAGATTTTACTATTGTGTACAAATTGACGATGGTGGTGCGGCATCAGTGAGAGCAATAATGCACTGGCAATATAGAACTATTTGTAGAGGTTCAAGTTCAATTTTGCAAAATCTATACCACATAATGGGGGATAAAGCTGACGAATATATTTCCTTCTATGGCCTTAGAACCTATGGGAGTCTTTCTGACGGGGGCCCACTTGTGACCAATCAAGTAAAAACTCGACTCTTATTTATTTAATTACTAGTTTTTATTTAACACTGTCATTAATTTACTTAAGATGTTAGCATATGAAGAAATTATAATTTGAGTGAGGCTATGGAACTATGTATAGCGCGGATTGGTCTGTACTATGGATTAATATTTCCATACAAAATTGTACTTATAGATCAAATTTTACATATTTTACATTTTGTTTACTATTTGTTTAGATAGGTAGAAAATCTAAAAATTCTAGACCATTGAAAATAGTGATTTTCTACCTATTTAAAAAAATAGTAAAAAAAATTCTAAAAAATGTTAAATTTTGTCAGCAAGTGCATTTTCATATGAAGTTCACATTGAACGGTTGAGATCGACTATTTGGACTTTGAAAACAAAGATATTGATCCATAGTACGGACCAATATGCACTATGCATAGTACCATAGCCTCACTCTAAGAGATGTTCGCATATATGAAAGAATGATAATTTTCATTCTTTTGAGTTTTTGTAAAGAAGTTAAAGAGGTTTGATTTGTGTGTACAGATATATGTTCACAGCAAATTGATGCTAGTGGATGATCGAATAGCACTCATTGGTTCGGCAAACATTAACGACCGGAGCTTACTTGGATCAAGGGATTCTGAGGTAATTTTATATAAAGAGAGTAACATTATTAGTTTCATTTTTTTCCTTTTCAATGTTACATTTTTTTTCTTTAATTTAATGTGTAGATTGGTGTGATTATAGAAGATAAAGAGTTTATTGATTCACAAATGGATGGGAAGCCATGGAAAGCGGAGAAATTCACACTTAGTCTCCGTCTCTCTCTCTTGTCAGAACACCTTGGTCTCCGTGCTGGAGAGGTTTTATTTGATTTTTTGAACTTTATATTTATATAGAGATTTTTTCTTGCTATACTATACCCCACCAAATCAGAATTAATTTTCTACCCTTCTTTCTTCCTTTCATGTATTTTTTGACTTCAAGTAAATTTTATATACAATTTTTGCATAAGCTCTGTAAAATGCTTTATTTATAATTGAATAAATGCTATCTTTGTGGTCGCAGTCGAGCCAAATAATAGATATGGTAGAAGACGCAACTTACAAAGAGATTTGGATGGCCACTGCTAAGGTAATAACTCTACTTATGTTAACTTAGTTTTTTTAGATATATTTATGTTCTTACAGCTTTTTGAATGGTACAAGGATGTCACCTTTTATGCTAAATGCTTTTTCTTATACATTTTTCAGAGGAATACTTTGATTTATGACGACATATTCTGTTGTGTACCAAATGACCTCATCCATTCAAGGTATTGTTAACTTATCACGTAAAGTATATTTCTCACTTTTCATGACTATGTATTAAAAATCTGGTAAAAAATATGCAGATCTGCATTCCGACAGAGAATGAAGGAGAAAATTAGTCACGACACGATTGATTTAGGCGTTGCTCCTGAATCAATAGAGGCTACCAAGAATAGTGAAATTATTGATTCGAAGGATCCAATGAAGAGATTAGATTCAATCAAGGGTCACATTGTTTGTTTTTCCTTGGAATTCATGTGTCAAGAGGACTTGCGACCGTATTTTGCCGAAACGGAATTTTACGCGGCTCCTCATGTTTTTCATTAGATGTAGTACACAATGTTAGTAAGTTAGAATGTACATATTTTGAGGTCACACATCCTTAGGTATTGGACCATTCAATTTGAATAGAAAAGAAAATGAATAAGAATAGATGAATAAGCATTTATAGTTCATCTGTTGGGAATAGTTTCACAAAATAAGTCAATTTATTCATTCATTTGTTGTATATTTTATTGAAATCCAAACTAATTAATTGCATTTCATATGTATATATTGCTCTACAAGTTTCAAATCTTGTGTATATTTCTCTATTAGTTTTGACAAAGGAACATTATGATTAGTTGACAATAATATACAAAATGTTGAATGTCAACTAATCAAAAGTTGAATGTGTAAAGGATAGCTCTAATTAGCTTAAACTAATCAAGATTATACTAGTACAAATACATGGTGTAATTTTTTTGACATCAAACTTTCCAAAACTCAATAATGGCTAGGCATTATTATTAGGCAAATTCTTCTATGGACATAAGGACCTATTTGTAAAATGAGCATATTTTCATTTTCAAAGTTCAAACAGTCGATCCGACCGTTCAACATTATCTCCATATTAAAATGTACTTGGAGGTCAAATTTTACATTTTTTTGAATTTTTTTTACTATTTATTAAGATGGGTACAAAATTCAATGGTCTAAATTTGACTAGTTTTGTAAAATACTTAATAAATAGTAAAAAAATTCAAAAAAATGTAAAATTTGACCTCCAAGTACATTTTAATATGGAGATAATGTTGAACGGTCGGATCGACTGTTTGAACTTTGAAAATGAAAATATGTTCATTTTACAAATAGGTCCTTATGTCCATAGAAGCATCCCTCTTATTATTATTAGGAGGAATGCGTGAAATTCCCCCCTTATTAGGTGTAATTTCATAACTTTTGAGGGGTATACGTGAAATTCCCCCAATAATAATGAAAATAACTAATATACAAAGGATAGTAAATATTACAAAACACCCAGCAACCAATGGTAAGACCGTAATAAAATAAATAAATAAATAAGCAAGATGCACAAATAAATTCACAAACAAGCAAGCTATAAAGTAAGAATAAGAAACGTGCAGATTTATTAACTGGAGTTCGGACTAGCAAGCTAGACTAGGCTTGCTAATGAGTGGGTTTGAGTCCAAACTTGACTCGATTTGAGAGGAGTAAGCTTGAACATTAGAAAAAGATACAAGATTATCAAGTGTATTCGGTAGATTGGTACGAGAGAGCAGACCTTAGAAAAAGAAACTTGGAAAAGAGGCTTAGTTCTAAGAGAGAAGAGAGCAGCTCACCACCAAATGATTCATTATAACAATAGCACGCCGGACCCAATAACAGCAGTTATTATGGGTTCACTTGATGTCGAAAAAAAACAAAAAAGATACATTACAACTCAGCAGTTACAGGATAACCAAACTCCATTATAAGTTCAAAAAACAAATGATCAAACCTGTTCTTGTCAGCCATTGCCAGCAATCATTGGTACTATACATACCAGTTTGAAAACATAACATCCATTGCAAGGGTAATCTCTGGTAAATAAAAAGAACATACGTTTACAAGGTTGAAGTGCAGCAAATAAACTCTGGTAAATAACCGCACCACAATTTACTCAACTAGAAAAAGAAAAAAACAGAACCAATTCCAAGTCTTCAAATGCAGTTAAGCAACCTGGTTGGAAGCTGACAACTCATAATTAATCAAATTTTATATAAGAGGAGGGATCCACTTACAACAAATTTGAGTTACAACAAAGTTACAACATTCATTTTTTCATTTTCAAAGTCCAAATCGTCGATCCAAACCGTTCAACATGATTATCTAAATAAAATGTACTTGCATATCAAATTTTATATTTTTTTGAATTTTTTTACTATTTATTAAGATGGGTACAAAATTCAATGGTCTAAGTATGGCTATTTTTTGTAAAATACTTAATAAATAGTAAAAAAATTCAAAAAAATGTAAAATTTGATCTGCAAGTACATTTTATTGTGGAGATCATGTTGAATGGTTTGGATCGACGATTTGGACTTTGAAAATGAAAAAAATGAATGTTGTAACTTTGTTGTAACTCAAATTTGTTGTAAGTGGGATCCCTCCTCTTTATATAATGTTGTATATTACCAGTATCTACTGTTTACATATACTAACCTGGTAGTGCTGAAACACATAGGAGTAATGATCCAAAACTCCAAATACTTTCTCCAGCAAATCAACCTATCAAATACAAACATAAAAACAAATAAAAAACTTGTGCCTTTAATGGAATGGAAAATGTTACCCTGACAAAAACTGAAAATGTTACCCTGACAAAAACTGGAAAATGTTACCCTGACAAAAACTTGTGCCTTTTTTCAAACTTTTCTGAAATACTCACCGTACTTGTTCTTTTTCACATTCTCACTCAAGAGATAGGAAAAAGTTTAATCTACATTTTGAATTTGGCAAGCATGGTACCTCTTTCTTAGCCATGCAACGATGATCACTTTGCATGAAAAGAAACAACAGTGCAGACCTATCTGAAGACAAAAAGGAAAAGAACTAATATACATAGCATAGAAAATATTACAAATGACCAAAACACCCAGCATTAAGGTGTTGTCCCTAAAGTTAACCTAGAGGGAGGGGTGAATGGTTGCCTTAACAAAAAAATCCAACTGTTTTGCTTAATTTGCAGCAGACGGTAAAGCTGAAATCCAACAAGATAAACAAGCAAAATGCACAAACAATTTCAAAACAAGTAAAGTAAAGAGTAAGAGTAAGAAACGCACAAATTTGTTAATGGAGTTCTGGTTAGCAAGCTAGACGTACTCCTACTTCTCCGGAGATCACAACCACTAACGGTGTGGTTTTGTATTTCCCAATAACAAAAGGATTACAATTTAAGTAGATCCAGCCCTTCCATGTTCAGCTTCTCTATCATCTTGCGGGTTGCCAATAGGAGGATAGGATTGCTAATGAAAATTAGACATGAGATGCATGTAAGCTATGATTGTTCTAAAGGATTTTATGCTGCACATCAGTATAATTGAAGCTGTTTGGTCCTGTAACGACTAAATATATTCTAGCACTGGAAATCACCTCTTTTTCTGATTCTTTATTTCATTTTCTTTTTTGTCTTCTTCTACAACTTGGGTATCATTTTTATGCTGTATGAATTAATAAGGCTTGAGAATGGAATTCCAGAAAATTTACCCAAGATGTTGGTACTGGTTGGGTCTACTATAACCTGGTTTGGTTCCGAAAGCAGGAACTCTCGGCTCCGTTTTAGGATTAGTTTTGAATCCTTCATTTTGTCAATAGGCTTTTGAATAGGCTTGGATTGACTGGATTAGAGAAAAGCATGGGCTTTCGTTTGATTACCTTATTATTTGGCGAAATTGTTGAATTACGTAATTCCTTGAGCAATATGTATCCAAGGGTCTCTAGCTTCAATGTTGTATATATTCCTCGCAGTAAGTGATGCTGTTTCTTTGGCACCAGTCTCTCATCAGAGGACAATCAACTATGGTAATATCAGGCCTGAATTGGAGTATTTCAGTTGCAGGAGAGATGCTTATGTTCCTACAGTGTACTAGTTTCACAATTTTCAGTTTCATCAGGCTATGAAAACCTTCCAACACAGCAAGCCTTGGGCACTTTATTATCAAAAGATCATTGAGAATGTACTCCGAATGGTTTTGAACCCATAGCAACGGAAACGAGCTCAGCTTGTCACAAGAACCCAGTCGAAGGTACTCCAGTGATAGTGGCAGTGTTTTATCATTCCAATCGCATAGCTCCGGACAGTGCAATATGCTCACGCACTTGAGGTTGCTGAGGTTATCCAGCCCTGTCACTGATATGACCTTTTTGCACCCAAAAAGCTCCAGTATCACCAATGAAGCCAGATTTAGCATTATATGTTGACAGCTCACCCCAACTAATGGTGCAGATGTAAATGATTCCGCTTCTAGAAAATCTTCTTTTGTTAAGAAAAGTGTATAAGAAATTTCTAGGAGCGGAATTCGGAAATTGACTGATGACAAAAAGATCTCATTATCCCCAAACAACTTCAACTCTTTAATCATTGTATCTCTCTGTTGCATGAGTAAAAATCAATTAGTGTAACTTAATAACATAGAGTAATGAGTAAAACAGATTAGAGTAATGAAAAGGATTAAAATGCTCATCACATGGTGATCCTTTACCTGATAGACATATCTTTTCCGCAAATATAATCTGGGACAGTCATAAATTTCAGCCCTCTGGGTCATGGATTGTAACACATCATTCACAGGAAGCTGGAACTCCAATTTTGGGCAATATTTAAAACTAACTTCTCTAACAGAATTTATGCCTCCATCCATCCAATTTATTGAGGTTAGATCTATGCAGTTTGAGACTGTTAGATACTCAGATACTGACTGGAACATGATTTCACGAAAGCCACACTCGTGTATCTTCAGTTTCAAGGTTCCAACTGGAATGGTTACGAGTGCCAATTTTGGGCAGTATTCAAAGCTAACTTCTTCAACAAAATTTAAACCCCCATCACTCCAATTAATCGAGACTAGCTCTATGCAGTTTGAGATTGTTAGGTTCTCAGATACTGACCGGAACATGATTTTACGAAAGCCACACTCATGTATCTCTAGTTTCAAGATTCCAACCGGAATTGTTATGAGTTCCAATTTTGGGCAGTACTCAAAATTAACTCTTCTAACATAAATTAAGCCCCCATCCCACCAATTAATCGACACTAGCTCTGCGCAGTTTGAGATGGATATGTCCTCAGATATTGACCTGAACATAATTTCACGAAAGCCACATTCGTGTATCCTTAGTTTTGTTATTACTGATGGACATCTTAGGAGTTTCAATTTTGGGCAGTACTTGATAGTAATTTCCCCAACTTCCTGTGGAATGATTGCGATTTTCCATAATTTTGGGCAATTTTCTAAAACAAGCTTTTTAAGATAGGGGAAGTCGCCATCATGTGCCTGCCACTCCACCAAATTGAGCATGTTCCTCAATGAGAGCACTTCAAGTGATGGGTAACTAGGTTCCATGGGTTGCTTGGTAGAACCATATTCTGCCAATAGTGAATATGTATTCAGCTCATCTCCCACATTTCTAACACGAGTACTACCTGATATTTCGAGAAACCTGAGACATGGTAGTTGACCAAATGGTGGTAAGAAGTTAGGCTCAATAGTGAAGTTAAGAGTAAGAGATGTCAGTTTGGGAAGTAATAGCAACCAAGAAGGAAAAATTCGCCCTTCGTAATTTAATATTACAAGCTCTGTGAGGTTACCATGAGGTTGGAGGCTATGGAGTACAACATCTTGTATCTTCTCATCATTCTCATTCCTTGCATTTTTACTTGAACGAACAGCTAAATGGAGATGTTCTTTATGTGTACAACTCAGAAAGCTAGGATCTTCTTGAAAGTTCAAAATTAACTCATTTAAATTTGGTTTTGATGCAAGATTGGCATTCCTGGAGTATTCCGCATCACTAATGTTTCTGAGCCCTGATATGCATAGCAACCCGCTAAGCTTAGTCATATCCTTAAGCTCTCCCAACCTCCCAATCATGTCATGATCCATGACACTAAAATGCCCACTTAATGGTTTAAGAGCTGTTAATTTTCCAATCCCAGATGGCATGTTGGTATGCGATCTAGGTAAATCTAGAATGCGTAGCCTAGTTAACTGCTCTATGCCCCTTGGAAACTCTTTGAGTTTTTTACAATATGTTAATGATAATGTATGCAGGTTACGAAGCAAGATGATAGATTCAGGTAACTGCTGGATTTCATGACTCATCAGCTGAAAGTACCGAAGGTTGATAAGGTTTTTGATGTTTACTGGTAATTCCCGAAGATATAGCATATGTAGATCCAAAGTTTGGAGGTTGTAAAGAAGACATAAAGTTTCAGGAAGTATTCTCAGCTGACTACGTTCAATAGAAAGGTAGCGTAAGTGCTTCAACGTGCCGAGTGTATTTGGCAACATGGAATACCTCAACTGAAGAGCTCTCGCACAAGCAATCTCATGGGAGATTGCAAAGTTAAAACTCTGTTTCGGCCAGCTGTTTGCAAATGTTCTGATAGAGCAACAATCATTGGGTGAGAAAAAAGAACCAAATAATTTATCTTCTTTGGTTAAGTACATGTGGTATACTTTGCATAAACCATTGCATTGTTGGTCATTTTCTAAAACAGGTCGGTATGCTTCTTGAGAAATGGACCTTGCTAGATCATGTATTAAATCATGCAAGAAGAACTCAGTGAAAGGCCCATGATTAACAAGTGACCTGCCTTGCAATTCATCGAAGTACTCGCTTCCAATCTCTTCCAATGTTTTCAAATTTCTTGTATTACCATTAATATAGCCTTGCGCCATCCAGAGCCTAACCACCTTATTTTTTTCAAATTGTGTACCTTTCGGAAACATGGATAAATAAAGGAAACATGGCTTTACATGTTGCGGCAATTTCTGGTAACTTAACCTTAATGCTGGCATAACCTCTCCAATCTCAGTCTCATCTATTTCTGATATATCAACCTCCAAAATTTCCCTCCATTTCTCTTCATCCATTTCATAACGGAGAATGCCTCCAAGTGCCTTTATGGCCAAAGGTGAGCCTTTGCACTTTTTGACAATACCACGACCTATCTTGTGCAGATTTACATTTTCACTTGTCTCCCTAGTGCCAAAAGAAAAATGCTTAAACAACGACCAACAATTTTCCTCAGGTAAGGAACCCAACTGAAAATGTGATGTTGCCTGCATAATCTTAGCAACCGAGGTATTGCGAGTCGTCGTCAAAATTCTTACAAATTTAGCACCAAGAAAACCTACTCGAAAGCTCTCCCATAGGTCTCTTTTTTCATTCCACACATCATCTAGCACGAGAAACAAGCCAAGACCTCTTATCTTTTCCTTGAGAACATCTTGGAGTTTGCTTAGCTCAGAAAATTGACAAGGGTCGTTACTCACCGACTCAATGATAGCTTTGGTTAGCCGCACTAGATCAAAATCTTCAGATACAGATACCCAACATCTCTTATTAAACGACCCATGAATCCTGGAGTCATTGAAAATAAGTTGGGCAAGTGTGGTCTTGCCGAACCCGCCCATTCCAACAATGGGAAAAACCATAAAATCTGGACCATTAGAAAGGTTCAGGAGGCTAATGATCTTCTCCTTCTCTTCCTCCCTACCAAAAATAGCTCTCTCATCCACATGAGAGCTGGTCGGTGGTCGGATTTGTGGACCGATAACCAGTCGGGTCCCATCCTCCTCGCTCAAATGAAGATCCCTACGAGCATTTGAAATCTCTTCAAACCTCTCTGTTATGCTCTTGATATTGTCAGCCATGCCATCTGGAATCGAGGCCTTGGTAATGGTAAATGAATAAGAAGCATGGGAGGATGATGCATACATCTCAGCAAATTTCCTCTTAGCCCCTATAGAATTGTATATAAAAAATTTTCTTAGTTATCCCCATCTTTATCTCAAAAAAAAAAAAAATCTCTTAGTCCCTTACATATTCCTCGACAACTCAAGAAAATTTAACATAAAGGTTACACCCTAAGGATTTTTTTTTTTTAGGTTTTCTTTTTTTTCTTCATATTATTTTGGATGGAGGGCATAAGGGTTAAAGTCCCATATCTATAACCTTTTGATGGCAGTGAGGATCATAAAATGTGACATTTCAACTGTATCTTGTTATCTAACCACTTAGGACCTATATATGCCACTAAAGATAAATGTCAAACCCACTTGGGCACTATGCCAGTAAAAGACAAAACAAAAGTACCCCAATTGGATTTCTTTTACTTGGAATTGTTTTGGATCGATGTTGTTTTATATCAATAACCTTTTTTGAGGCAATAAAGATACATGTAAAACAACTCAATCACATGAGTCAGCATACACAGATGAGAGCCAGTAAGACAAAAGAAGTGTGCTAAATTTTGCGAGGTTTCTGTACACCGATGAAATAGACACCGGACATTTCATCGAACATCATGTGTGCAATAATTTAAGAACCAAAAGATAGATTAAGAAAAGCATACCCCAGTCCCTATGGTAGGCCTCAATGGAAGCATCTCCGCTCTTGACAATGGATTTGAGCACCTCGTAGTAGAACTCATCCAGCAAATACTCTGCTTGGTAGGCCACACCTCTCAGCTCCTCCAGCCATAGACGAACAGATCTGTCGTGAATCTCCCTCTCTACAGCATCCTGTTGAACGGCCTGGATCCTTGCAAGCATCCGACTCAGCTTCTCCAAATCCTCTCTAACGCTTTCCCATGGTGGATCCTGGTGCTGGTGCGAAGTGGAAGGGATGCCTCGAATGGCATGTAGGACGTTGGTGGAGAGGGATTGGATGGAAGAAAACAGTGCGGACGCCATTGAATCTGATCAATTGAATTGAAACTCTCTTCACTTTGAGTCTCTCAGTTCCTACTCACTGCTTGCTTGACAAGAGCTTTGACTTCTTTCTTGGGCAAAGTTGTAATTACAACGGCTATTATTGTTGGATTGGGATCTGCTGCGATCCGAACATTGAGCGAGTACAGTAACTTTGAAATTTCTGCTTTTTTAAATTCAACTGTTCAATTTTTTAGTGCACGCATCTCTAAACAGTTAATTTTTCTATGCACACATCTCAAAACAATTTAACAGCTGAATTTGAAAAAATAGAAATTAGAATACTGTTTACAGGTGAAGGATGCAGCAGATTCTCTTCCATTATTGTTTTTGTTCTGTTGCCAGTTGCCACCTACTCCGAGTCCCCACTGACCAACTAGTGTATTGAAAAGGGGCCGGGTCGGGTCGGTCCGGTCCAAACCCGCCCGGTCCCCGGGTTGACTCGGGCACGGGTTAGCCCGGGTCAACGGGTTGAGTCGGGTAGGGGGGGTCGGGTTGGGGTCTGACTCGGCCGATCCTAACCCGGTTTAAACCCGGCGGGTTAGGTCGGGCGGGTTAGGTCGGGTCGGGGGTCGGTCCGGTCCGGGTAGGTCCGGTCCGGTTTTTTTTTTTTTTTTTTTTCTGTTTCTGTTTCTGTTTCCAGAGACGTTTTTCATCTGTTTTTTTTTTTCAGTTTTTTTTTCTTTTTTTTTATTTGAACTCAATATATTTTTATAAATAAGAAAATAAAAAAAATCGTTCCATGAAAATTTGAAATCTAAGAAGAACGTAATGGTATAAACCATAACATCCCGTCAAATTAGAATTCTAAAAGAAAAATCTTTAATACATTGTATAAATATGCTATTTGTTGGGTGTAATCAAATAAAATGTAGAATCTCCAATTTTACCAAAATAAAAAAATTAAAATGATCTAATAGATTGAGTTTTAGTAAGAACTTAGTTCTTTTTAAACATTAATTTACTAAGATAATAGAGAAACTCAACACCATTTTATAATATAGCTTATAAAATTTAATATGTTTTTATCAACACGCATATAATATTCTCATAATTATATTAATTTTTAAATTAATTACTTATCATTACATCTGTCCATTTAGCCACTAACCTCTTTTATATCTTTTGTTTGGTTTTACTTAAATTCTCCTAAATTCTCCTATTTTCTATTTTTGAATAGAAAAAATAAGTAAGAATTCTTAACTTGTTATTACATTTCTAAATATTTTTTTGAAATGAAATTATGTAGTTAATTTAATATGTATTATTTTAATTAATAAAAAATAGAATAAAAAGTAATAGACATTCTTTCTAACTATCTAAGTTTGATTGGAAATCTTTATAACTTACTTATTTCATTTTTTTTTCAATTATTATTTCATCTAGCTTACGCTAAATTAATGAATCACATTTTTTCCAAAATTCGATCTTGTAATTTTTAAATTTGTTTTATATTCAGTTAACACTAAAGCAACACTAGAGCAGTTAAAAATCCCGTTAAGAAAACAATAACATAACATATTGTAATCGTATGTAAATCTAAATTAAATCTAAATTAAATATAATCTAAATTAAATGTAAATCTAATTTAAATGTAAATCTAAATTAAATATAATCTACATTAAATGTAAATTTAAATATAATATAAATTAAATTATCTAACCTATTTGTACCTTGGCTTAAATTAAAGACAACACAACAAATAGCATATAGCATATTAATACAATGGTAAAACTTAAAGGCTATCTGTCAGAGGTACAAATAGCAAATAGCATATAACAAATGTAGAATCTCCAATCTTGTGTTGCCTTTAATACATTGTAATATTGTATAAATATGCTATCTGTCAGAGGCTAACCAAGCCAAAGGCAGCGCAAGTCACAGAGGCACCACAAGCCAGAGGCAAGTAGGCAGCGCAAGCAGAGTCAAAATTTTGAAATTTGAAAAACAATTGTACCGTTTTTTTCAAAAAAATTTCAAATTCGGACGGGTTGACCCGAGTTGGGGCGGGTTGGCTCGGATCCCGCCGGGTTTTCGGCGGGTTAGACCCGGGTTTTGGGGGGTTAGGTCGGGTTTGACTCGGGTTAGGTCAGGTTTGACCCGGGTTAGGGTCGGGTTCACCCGGGTTCGCCCGGGTTTGGGGGGGTTCAGTCCGGTTTTGGGTCGGGTTAGGTCGGTTCGGGTCGGGTTCGGGTAGACGGGTTGAAACGGTGGGGGGAGGTCGGGTTTCGCCCAGAAAACCGCATCCGACCCGTTTTAAACCCGACCCATCCCTTTAGGACGGTTCGGGTCGGGTTCATGGTCGGATCCGGGTCGGTCCGGGTCCGGGTCCCGGGTTTGCGCGGGTCGGGTTGGACCGGGCGGGTATAATCAATACACTATGACCAACCCACATGGCTATTTGTCCCCACTCTAATACTATGTTAGCATTAATTGCTCTATGAGGTTAATCTGCAAGAGTAAATGGTCATTTAACTTTTATATCTTTAACCATTATGTCCTTTAAGCTATTTTCGGCGCCAAGAGGGTAATGGGTTTGAGCGTAGGAATTGAACTGAATTTTATTGTACGCGTGGAGAAACAAAAATTCAGTCAGAGTGAATTTTTTTTTCTCACGGACACAGTAACATGCTGAACAGACCCTTAGTTTTCTAATATATTATCTGCAACCTTCAATCTCCCACTTTTAAACTAAAAAATATACTAATTGTTTCTACAAACTTTTAATATAAAACTGAATAAGCAACTATGTGTTTAATTGCGCATTAATGTAAAACTGAAGTATGAATTTAGAGTTCAAAAAATAAATTTGAAAGATTAAGACAACCATTGACAAATGTCAAGAATTATGTTGAGAGAAATGTACATCAATATTATAAATAAGTGTGGCTCAACCATAAAATAAAATAAAAATGTGCAAAAAAATTCATAGTGGTTTGGGATGAGTATTGGAGTGGTTATCAAACCACTTAAAAATTCATCCAAAATAAATAAGTAGGGACAACATAAAACATAAAGATAACCATATTGATATATAGCCTTCATGCAACTGGAGTATATTTAGTCAAATAAAGATATATAGCTAATAGCCTTCATGCAAATGGAATAGACAAAAAAAAAAAATAGAGAATAAGATGATGTTTACTTAAATGGGATCATTTAATGACAAATAATATTTAAATGATACAAAAAAATGGAAAGAAATGATGACATGATAATCAATTATCAATCAATTCAAAAATTTCTTAAATGACATTTAAAAATTGAAAGAAACACGTAAAATACTATGGCGAGCATGTGTGGCGAGTACGTGCCTAAATAAATTTAGACTTCTACACGTAAATTAACATAAAAAAGATGCATAAAATAAAAAAAATACAGATTATTTTATTGGAGGGCTAATTTTCAATCCTAAATTTCATCTTTTAATCATAACCGTTGGCGGATCAGGACATCTATGTACTTAATATAAGAATGGAGATATCTCATAAAATATGTACCAATCTAAGCAAAAAAATAAAAATATATACTCCAACTAATTTCCATAAGAAAATATCCAATTTTAAGAAAGTTGATATACTTTTGTTGCTACTAACTATTTTGACCCGTCAATAATTTTTTTTAGCAAATCAATATTTTAAACAATTTACCTCCCGATATTTTTATGTATAGAATATAAAAATAAAATAAAATTCAAAAGGTAGCACATAGATGAAATAAACTCGGAACCTAGCAGAAATACAACCTAGGTCTGCATTTTATATTTTATTCAAGGTAATAGACAAATACAAAGTAGAAGTTATTTTGTGAACTATGTTTTTAAAAAATGTAGTTTTGTATGACTTTATTTTGCATCTTACACATTTTTTATTTAGTAATGGGTAAATGCACTTTGCGATCGATTGTTGACAACGTTAATTGAATGCATGAACAATGTTGAATATGAAATTGAATAACTTAAGAAGAAACTGACATAAAAAAAATGTTCAATTAAATAAACAAACAGAGTCACCACAATATATATAATCTCATAAATGATCATACAGGGAAAAAAAAATTAATCAACTTAAAAAGACTATTTCTTCCCATCTTGGATTTGGTACTTAATTGATTGTGTGGGCCCATCTAATCTTACAGATTGACCATTAGGCCCAAAATTTATCAATTTTGGATCCGGGATTAAATGAGACAGGCACTGTATACTGAGACATCTTTGGGCTGCTAAGGCAGTGTTTGCACAAGCATCAATCTTTGCTACAAAGGCACCGGTACTTGTTGATTTTACCTTATGAAAACAAATTTCTATCTGTTGATATGACATTGCAAAAATATACTAATATGGATAATCCAATGGTCCAGAAGATATTGCAAAATCGCTGATCCACTGTGAACAGTAAAAAACAGTAAAATTTTCTGGACCACCGGATCAGCGATTTTCAAAGTGGCTTAATAAATAGTAAAAAAATTCAAAAAAATGTAAAAATTTCAATATAGAGAACATGTTGAGCGGTTCGGATCGGTTGTTTGAATTTTCAAAATAGAAATATAGTGTCATGGAGTAAAACTTGGTTTTACTCGACGTCTCACCATATGAGTGAGGCTACGGTGCTATGCATAGCACGGATTGAGTTTTCAAAATCCTAACGGTTGATCTGAACCATTCAACATGATTATCAAATGAATATGTACTTGCAAACCAAATTTTACATTTTTTCAAATTTTTTTACTATTTTTTTAGATAGGTAGAAAATCACTGTTTTTGGATGGTCCAGAATTTTCAGATCAAATGATTTTCTACCTATATAAAAAATTAGTAAAAAAAATCAAAAAAATGTAAAATTTGGTTTGCAAGTACATATTCATTTATAATCATGTTGAACGGTTCGGATCGACCGTTAGAATTTTGAAAACTCAAATATTGAGCCGTAGCACGGACCAAACCGTGCTATGCATAGTACCGTAGCCTCACTCTCTCTCTCTCTCTCTCTATATATATATATATATATATCCTTTTTCCGGACGTAAATTTTGTCCAAGTACTTGTCTACCATTAAAACAAAGTCAAATACCGTAATTTTCAAGTACGTAGAGAAACTGACATAAGTTACAATTTTTTTTTCATTGAGGTTCTGAAATTTTTGTTATTGAGGATTTCAAAAGTAGAGCATGATTGAAAGATGAAAATTGGAAGTACTTGAACCCCTGTACTCAAATATATATCACAGGGTGAAATACTGGGTGTAACATGACTTCATTGAAATAGCATCATGTAACTAACTGTTTATCAATACAAAAACAATGAAGGTTTGGAGTATTTGCACAAGGCATGTTAATCCACCACTAATCCATAGAGATGTGAAGACCAACAACATTCTTTTAAATGCAAATCTTGAAGCAAAGATTGCCGATTTTGGGCTTTCTAGAGCTTTTAACAATGCAAGTAGTCATGTTTCAACTGCAGTAGTTGGCACCCCAGGCTACCTAGACCCTGAGTAAGAATGTAAGATCCTTTTCTTATTTGTCTTCTATTTAGCTAACTACTATTAATTTTTTTTTTTATCTTCTTAACACAGGAACCAGATTTTTTCAATTCACGAAAATTTTATTCTTCTTTGTTGATTAAAACGTAATTTACCTTGGTACTAGTTGCTTACAAAGTAACGACGAATGTAACAAGTAATCACCTGATGCAGCACCGACATAAATAGAATTTTGTTACACCATTTGAATTGAATTATTTTATTTCTGCAGCATTAGATAAAAAAGCCTTCATACATTACACACTAGATTAAATTAAGAAGTTCCTTTCCATCTGATATGATTAAATCTGTGCCAATTCAGATACTATACCTTGTACCAGCTAAGTGAAAAGAGTGATGTGTTTAGCTTTGGAGTAGTTCTGCTAGAGATCATTACAGGCAAGCCTCCCGTCATTGCAGGCCCAGATGGAGGCCACGTGATAGATTGGGTAAGTCAAAAACTATCAAGAGGAGACATAGAGAACATAGTGGATCAAAGAATGCATGGGCAGTATGATATAAACTCTGTTTGGAAGGTTACTGATCTGGCATGCAGGTGTACTGATAATAGCTCTGCTCAGAGGCCTACCATGAGTGTAGTAGTTGCAGAACTCAAGGAAAGCCTTGATTTGGAGATATCTACAGAGGGCACCCGTAGTGGGAGTACAAACCCGCATAATTATTCAAGAAATGACAATTTTGTAAGTGATTTTGAGAAGGCCTACATGGAAGGCATGCCTGCATCGGGTCCCACAACGAGATAATTTATCTGTCTATTTCCTTGGTGGGCTTTGTTTTGGTAATCTCTCGCGATAAATAAATTGGCAGTCTTTTTGTGGACCGAATTGTGCTATTTTTAGTAAATTGTCTACAAGTATTTTGGGCATTCCTTTCTATTTATATTTCGTTTTTCTTTTTCTTTTTGTTGGAAATTTTCTGCACTTGCTTTAATTTCGAGTTTGTGAATGAAATATTATCTAGCATATGCTGTGTAATAATAATAACATCATTCTTGACTTGTCTAAAAGAGCTTCTAGTAAAAAAAATTAACCATCTGGAGCCAAGAAACCTCTACTTTGACTTATTACTTCATATGTTTGTTATTGTATTTTCCAAAGAGACAACAAAAGGTTCATGTAGCCATAGTGCGATAAGTTGACTAGGCCATAAGCCCATACCAACCCCAATTAGACCTGACTTCATTTTGAAATTTTAGCAATATAACCAATACTTACTCATTACTCAAGTGACAAATAACTAAGTAGAGTCGTTCTCTGCCATGCGAACCCCATTTTGCCTTCTCTACTTTAGCGAACCCCAGTATGTCCTCTCTACTATGTGACGAATAACCAAGTTAACTTTTGAAGTCGTTTTAAAAAGAAAAGATCATGCTATCTTCTTATATAAATTGGTAACTATTTATATGAACTATAAGAGTAATTGCCAAAATTGCTACCTGGTAAGTCCTACTATTTAGTTTTACACCCAATATAGCACAGGCACAGGTGCAACACTAGCTGAAGTACACAACAAGTCCTAACTGTTCTGAGTTTCAAAATTAAATATCATCATTCACTTAAACAATCAGATGAAGTGCAATCGAACCGGAATTTCAAGTCAATAAATGTTTCGGCAAGTCCAATTTGTTAGTCATTTGGAATTTCAGGTCAACTTAATCAAAATATAACAAATATCAATCAGAAACGTTTAATTAAAGTTTCAAATTAATAGTTGAAATCAGGATACCAACACACTTATTTCAAGGTTACTGAGCCCCAATTATGGAGCGGAAGAGGGAAATAAAAAAGGAGCATAATTAGGAAAGAAATCAATGAGAAAATTATAAAGAGTTCTAACCCTCTGTGATGGTCAAGATCCTCTTCTTCTCAACTCTCCGGTCGAAAGCTCCAACACTGCGGAGCAAACCCTCACCATGTTAGATTCCCAATTCATTAAAGGCCGTGCGACCTCTCTCAGTCTTCACCTTCGGTTCTTCGGCGCCATTCCACCCAACGGGTATCGTGGGGTATAGGCCCCCGATGCTGGCCTACCTCAATCAAACAAGCAAGCCTAGGTGGTGGTCGGCCTAGAGAAGAGAAGGAAGCTTCTAGAGAGGAGAGAAGGGGCCGGCCAAGAGAGAGAGGCGGCTGCTACAGTGAACGCTGCTACAGTAGCGCAGTGCTACAGTGTCGCTAAATCTAGCTTAAATCTAGCAAATATCAGCTTAAATCTAGCTTTATATTTGCTTTTTTATAATTTGAGGCTGACAAGATGTTGAGATATTTTGTATGTTTACGTGTTTTCGGAGTTTCTAGGGGCCTATGGATAAATAGGTCATTATGGAATAGGCTAGGGTGTTATTTGTAAGAGTGCGTTGTAAGGCTTATATAAGTCCGAATCATTAATCAATAAATTATCTTTTGGCTTATTTTCTACTTGGTATCAGAGCTTAAACAAAAATTAGGGTTAGCCACTGTTCCGCGCTACAGTAGCACTCCGTTACTGTAGCGGTCCGCCACATCAACCACCTGATCCACCTCGCCGCTGCCAGGGTCGCTACTGTAGCGCGCGGCTACTGTAGCGCCAGGTCCGATCTGGCATTGCTCTAGGCTGCCAGCAGCAAAACTCCTCCCTAGCTGGTCACCTCTTTCTCTCTCTTCCTCTTGATGTAGTCGGTCTCTCTCTCTCCTCTCTTTTAGAGGCTGGCCTTCTCTTTTTTTGGTGTTTGTTGCTTGATTTGGCCGGCGTGGGGGGCCTATACCCCACGATATCCGAGAAGCGGGTTTTTGGATTGATTTGATCAGATTCTTTGGACTCGAATCTTGATGAGATAAATCAAGATCGGGTCAAGAAGAAGAGGAATAGGAGTTGGATGCTTCAGATCTAGATCTTGAGAGTGCAAGATCGGGTCGAAGGAAGAGGTCGAAGGAGAAGGCCTCAGAAGGGGTATGTTTGCTGGAGTCCTGTGGAGAGGAGGTTGTTTGTTAGTATGGATGTCACATTTAGAGAGCTTGAGCCATACTACTCCTCTCAGGTCGCATTGCCCTTTGGGGACTCGCTCGATACAGGAGGTACGAGGCGAGAGGGGGAGGATAGCGGTAGTGATGAGAGGAGGTTGGTGAGTGTAGGGGATATCCCTTGTCCGCTTGTCCCCTGTCCGCCGCTTGCGCGGATTGTGGAGTTGGCTGCTGAGAAGTCGGCTGTGGTGCCAGAACGGATGGAACGGGTTGAACCTGAGAATGATGGAACTCAGGCTCAGGGGGAGCTGAGAGTGTACACGAGGAGAAGAAAGCAGAATGAAGGAACCGTGCCTACAGTGCCACTTGTGCCAAGTCTCTTGTCCCTGCCTCCTCCGACTCCTGAGACAACTACACCATCCACCTCAGACTTAGAGTACACAGGTGATGTGATTCCTCTCTCTACTCCTCCCACTCCTCTATCGGTAAGGAGGATTTCTCGCAGCAATGCGGGAGTTCCCTCTGATCGATATGGCTTTCCACATGATATTGCCTAGTTTGTCTCTTACTCTCACATATCACCGGTACATGGAGCATTCATTGCATCTTTGGACACTGTCTCTATCCCTAAGTGTTGGCAGGTGGCTAAGGAGGATCCAAAGTGGAAAGCTGCCATGCTAGAGGAACTTAGGACCCTGGACAATAACAAAACCTGGGAGCTTGTGTCACTACCACCAGGCAAGAAGGCCGTTGGTTGCAAGTGGGTCTTCACTGTGAAGCAAAACCCAGAGGGGCGGGTTGAGCGCTACAAGGCCCGATTGGTAGCAAAGGGGTACAGTCAGATTTATGGCATTGACTATGATGAGACCTTTGCACCCGTGGCGAAGATAAGCACAGTGCGAACCCTGGTTTCCTTGGCAGCAAATGGGGGTTGAAAGTTACACCAGCTCGATGTGAAGAATGCCTTTCTCCATGGCGATTTGTTGGAGGAGGTGTACATGGAGGTACCACCAGGTTTTGGCACGAAACAGATAGTTGGTAAGGTGTGCAGACTCAAGAAGTCTCTTTATGGGCTGAAGCAGTCTCCTCGGGCCTGGTTTGACAGGTTTAGGAGAGCTATGGTAGGTATGGGGTATCGACAGACCAATGCGGACCATACAGTGTTCTTTAGGCGATGTGGGGTTCACACTACAATGCTTGCTGTGTATGTGGACGACATGATCATCACTGGCGATGATGAGGGTGAGATTGCTTAGCTGAAGGCTAGATTGGGCAAGGAGTTTGAGGTAAAGGACTTGGGGCAGTGGAGGTACTTCCTTGGGATCGAGATAGCTCGTGGTGCAGAGGGGATCGTTTTATCTCAAAGGAAGTATGTGCTAGATTTGCTTACAGAGACAGGTATGCTGGGGTGCAAACATGCGGTTTGCTTCCATTGACCAGAAGTCCAAGTTGAGTGCTGAGGCAGGAGAGCCAGTTGATAGAGAGAGGTACCAGAGGTTGGTGGGCCGCTTGATCTATCTGAGCCACACTCGTCCCGACATATCCTTTGCTGTGAGTGTGGTGAGTCGCTATATGCATGATCCTAGGGAGGGTCACATAGATGCTGTGTACCAGATTCTGAGATACCTGAAGAGTGCACTAGGGAAGGGGTTGATCTTCAGAAAGAATGGGCATTTGAACATTGAGGGCTATTGTGATACAGACTGGGCTAGTTGTGCTGATGACAGGAAGTCCACGTCTGGATATTGCATGTTTGTAGGGCAATCTGGTCTCTTGGAAGAGCAAGAAGCAAACAGTGGTTGCGAGATCCACAGCCGAGGCAGAGTACAGGGCCATGGCCCTAGGCGTGGCAGAGATGTTGTGGTTGAGAGCCCTGCTGGTGGAGCTCAAGATGGACCAAGGGGCCCAAATGAAGTTGTGGTGCGATAACAAGTCAGCCATTAGTATCGCCAACAATCCAGTGCAGCATGATAGAAGCAAGCATATCGAGATCGATAGGTTCTTTATCAAGAAGAAGTTGAACAGTGGACTCCTGGAGTTGGGCCATGTTGCAACTAAAGACCAAGCAGCAGATTGTCTGACGAAATGACTCAATTCGTTAGACTTAGCGAGAGGATGTGACAAGATGAGCTTAGTGGATATCTTTCGCCCATCTTGAAGAGGAGTGTTGAGATATTTTGTATGTTTACGTGTTTTCGGGGTTTCTAGGGGCCTATGGGTAAATAGGTCATTATGGAATAGGCTAGGGTGTTATTTGTAAGAGTGCATTGTAAGGCTTATATAAGCCCGAATCATTAATCAATAAATTATCTTTTGGCTCATTTTCTACTCAAGATATACCTAAAATCTTGTTATCTCGCAAATCTCAAGGAAAGCCTTGATTTGGAGATCTCTACAGAGGGCACCCCTAGCGGGGAGTACAAACCCGCATAATTATTCAAGAAATGACAATTTTGTAAGTGATTTCGAGAAGGCCAACAAGGAAGGCATGCCTGCACCAGGTCCCACAACGAGATAATTTATCTGTCTACTTCCTTGGAGGGCTTTGTTTTTGTAATCCCATGCAATAAATAAATTGGCAGTCTTTTTGTGAACCGAATTGTGGTATCTTTAGTAAATTGTCTACAAGCATTTTGGGCATTCCTTTCTATTTTTAATTTATTTTTTTGTTAGAACTTTTCTGCATAGCGCGATAAGTTGACTGAGCCATATGCCCATACCAGCCCCAATTAGACCTGACACGAAATTTTTCCATTTTAAATTATAGCAATATAACCAATACATTATGTATTATACGCAGTGTTCTAAATAGCGCGCTATAGCGTTTTTGGACCCCAAACGCTACGCTACGACATCAAAATGCGCTATTTGCGCTACGGCCGCTATAGCGGCCGCTACAGCGCTATTTGCGCTATACAATATGGGTTTTTTATTTTTTTTTTATTTTTAAGCAATTTATATGGATTTTAAATAAAGATAAAAAAAATCTCAAACCGAAATTGAATTTGTTGCTACTTGCTACAAATAAATCAATTTGAAATTGGGAATAGAAATTGAAATTTGAATAGAAAAAAAGTCCAAACCGGAATTAAAATTTGAATAGAAAAAAAAAATAGATTATGTCATGAATCATGATACTTAAGATATTTTTAATAGGAAAAATCGATAGTTTATGATATTACTATGGATATTTTGAACCGCAATTTGGACTTTGTACGGGTTCAATATGAATATTATAATTTCTTAATTACTTTGGTGTTATTTATTGTTCTATGAGACCTTAGATAATGTTGATATTTAGTACAAATATTGAATATACGAAATGTAAAAAAAAAAAAACGCTATTTGGAATAGCTTCCGCTATAGCGACGCTATTCGCTATAGCTTTTTTTTAGCCTTCCCGCTACGACGCTATAAACGCTATTTAAAACCTTGATTATACGTACTCTTAAGTGACAAATAATTAAGTAGAGTCGTTCTCTGCCATGCGAAACCCAGTTTGCTGTCTCTACTTTAGCAAACCCCAGTATGGCTTTGATTACACTTCATCTGATTGAAGTGAACTTTTGAATGTCTTATTTTATAAGCTGGTAACTATTTATAAAACTATAGGAATAATTGCCAAAATTGCTACCTGGTAGGTCCAACCATTAGTTTTACACCGAATACCCCAGGAAACACTAGTTGAACTACACAACAACAACTAACTATTCTCAGTTTGAAAATTAAATATCATCATTGCCTTCAATCAGATGAAGTGTAATCAAATGGCAATTTGAAGTCAATAAATAATTGGGTAAGTCTAATTTGTTAGTCATTTGGAATTTCAGGTCTATTTAATCAAAAATATAACAAAAAAAAAAAATCAATCAGAACCATTAAATTAAAGTTTCAAATTAATTGTGTAAATCAGGATACCAAGACACTGTTTTCAAGGATCATGAGCTCCAATAATGTAGCGGAAGAGGGAAATAAAAAAGAGGAGCATAATAAGGAAAGAAATCAATGAGAAAATTATAAAGATAACCCTTTGTGGGATGGTCAAGTACCTCTTCTTCTCAAATCTCATTTCGAAAGCTTCAACACTGCAGAGCTTGGATTCCCAATTTATTAAAGGCTGTCGACCTGTCAGTCTTCACTTTACATGCTTCGTCGCTCTCGGCCGTTCCACCCGCGGGGCCGCTAATCTAATCTGCCTTTTCCGGCATCAAAGAGGGTGAGAGGTGGAGATTTCCAGTTAATTCAATTATGTGTATTGAAGTATCTCTGTCTCTCTCTTGCCCCCGGAGAGAGGGGTTGTAGTTGTACATCTCTGGCCCTACATCTCTGGCCCTGTGTCGTCGGGCATCGTCGACAAAGAGGACGATTAGGGAGGAACACGAAACTGGGATTAGAGCGTCGGCTCCGGTTTAATTGGTTTTAAACCGAACCGTAAGTTCGGATAAAACGGATTTTTTTGTGGGAGCAGCTTGGGTCCAATGCCCATCGGATCCAAAGTGGGTTCGATGGGCTCTAGAACCTTCCGATCTGCTTTAAGATCCGTACACATATAAATTAAAGAAGCCGAGAAAGTTCTGGAGTGAATAAGCAGATCGGACGGCCCTAGAGCCCATCGAACCCACTTTGGGTCCGATGGGCATCGGACCCAAGCTGCTCCCTTTTTTTGTTAAATGAATCAGTTTGGTTTAATTTTAAAACCAATTAATTATTTGGTTCGGTTTGATTTAAATTTTTTTAAAGCCGGTTACATCAAATCGTTCGAAAAGAAGTGTGCAAATTTTTTTAGACTGATATGTTTATTATGAAAATTTTCTTTCTTCTTCAGCATGAAAATCACTAAATCAGTATATCCCAATACAATTTTGTGTATTGAAATAAATAATTTTTTTGAGCCTATAAAAATATTTAAAAAATTAACAAAAATTGTTTATTTTTCTATTAATATTTTATTTTGGTTCAATCAAATAAATCAAAATTTAGTTCAGTTTGTTTGATTCGGTTTTAATTCAGTTGATAAGATTATTTCAGTCAGTTTGTTGTATTTTTGAAATTTAAATAAAATTTTAATTTACTTATTTTATTTCGGCTTTAATCGAACTGAACTGATGAACACCCTTATATGAAAAAAAGATCGGAAATGAAATTAAGTGAAGTAAAATATACAGAAATTTATATATTAGACATATCCATCAAATTTTCAAATTTGATTATTTCTCGTCTAAATTCACATATTTTTAAATATAACTATTTCTTAATTTAATCAATTAAAAATAAAGATTAATATTAATAAAAATTGATAGGACTGTTTTGTCCTTCAAAAGACGGTAGTGTATAATGTGTTTCTCCTTCATCTGAGTCAACAACTCTTATCTAAATTGTACTGAAATCACTAGTACAAAAAACCCCTTCACTGACTGTTAAAATACCCCTACACCGACTGTTATAGCGGCGTCAGTAAAGCCAGCGCCAGTGAAGGTTACCTTTTACTGACGCTCTAAAAACAGTCAGTGTTGAACACCAACACTGACGCTCTAAAAACAGTCAGTGTTGGTATTCAACACTGACTGTTTTTAAAGCGTCAGTGTTGAACGCCAACACTGACGCTTTAAAAACAGTCAGTGTATGTCCTAAAAATAGTCAGTGTTGACATAAAAATTTTGGCATGATTCCGCTTGTATCGAGGCTAGCCTCCATATTTTGTTAGCCATATAACTATTCGACATTAAATAGAATATCATGCAAATAATGTAGACAACATAAATAAAAGGCAACACAATTTAACAACATAACATATTCATTCACAAAAAATCACACTATAGCAAAATTTACATAACCCATAAAAACAAAATTTGCAACAACAACATTGTATTTCTTGTAAATAGGTTAGAAGTTGTCCAAGAAAAATATACAATTCTTGTAGTTGACTGGACTGAGCAAGGACACGAGAAGTCTAATTACCCAAAATTGCTCCAATTATCGCTTGACAAGAGTCGATCGGTATCAAAGCGGTTGTCGGACTTTGCTTGCCTCTATCTCCTCTAGTGATCAATTAAATTGTGTCCCTACAATTAGAGAAGGTATAAATAACAAACTTCATAATCTAAATTGACCAAAAGACCTCATTATAAGATCATATGAAACTATAAAATTAGTTGTAATAGAAAAGTAAAAAAGTTGGATACTTCTTAAAAAGTTGGATACTTTTTTTGAATATATGCTCATTGTCAAGTAAAGATGTGTTACGATCTATTCATCCACCTCATTCACAGCTTGCTGTAAATATGTAATATTAAAGAGAGTGACATGAATGCATTCTAAAACAATTCCTGTTAATTATAAAGCTTTTGACCATAGTATTAAAATAAGTAAAGCAAATTTTTCCTAGTAGTGGACGAAAATGAGACAAAATTGTATATCAGAAAGAAGGGGAGGCATACTTGAGGAATTCTTGGAGCTTTCTTATAGATCTCCAAAGTTGCTCTGCCTTTAAAGCTCCTTTTTCGAGCAAGACCTCTAAAACATCAGAACGTTTATACATTAGACACATCAGATCCAACCCAGAATTAAATTTTTGTACCGGACACGTGTCTGACATGGTACATCATGATTTCAGAAGTGTCTGTGCTATTTGCATTAGGCAAAAGTAGTAAAAATATAAATGACACTGGATATAAAATAAAAGAAAAGAAAATGCACCAGCAATTGTTTCTACTGCTGAGTGGCACTCTCTCAAAATGGCCTTGCATTCCTCTTCAGCAAAAGTTAAGTACTTGGCACGAAGCACGTCAAGTTTCTCTGCAAGCCAAGAAGCTTGTAGTTTTAATATATTATATATACATTTACAACTTGCGATTATCTAAACCAAGGGGTAAAAGAAACATTTTAACTGTCAATTTGAAAACAAGTACCTCAACAGGTTAGTACAACTTGCGATTATCCAAGGCACCACCAGTTCTACAGGTTAGTACATAAATCAGTAAAAAAGGTTCTCAAATTTCAAAACAAGTTCTTGAACCAACACAAGTACCTCAACAGATTCCTAAATCTCTAAACAAAAGGTTACATTAGATACATAAACCCTTTTGAATGTTTAATAGAGAGGAAGTTATAACAGGTCGTTCTGTCAATTATCCATATTTTCAACAGTCACTTCTCTTATTTGTCATGTATTAATTTCTTAATAGAACCTAAATTATAACTCGCTGACTTCTACCAAGAGATCCAAGTGAACTCTTGGGTTTCCTTCGACACATTGACTTGAGTCTCAACTTTTTACTTCCATTCTGTCCTGAGGTTTTCCCAAATCAGTAGGTACTAGCTTGCTGTAAGTCGGCCGGGTCAAGTTATCGACCCAAACATAGAATGCGACAGCAAGTGCCAAACGCATAGACCAAATGACGGAAGTCGTAATAGTTGAATAAATTTCAACAGATACTGGGTTTACATGGTACACATCTATATAACTATATGTACTAACTGTTGGTGCAATATTTGCCAGACCTCATTCCAGCTGTCCACTGGCATTTTGTTTACCATGCGCTGACGGTATATGTAGTGTTATGAATAATATCGCCTACCAGATAGAGTCTCTGGAATCAAGCAGCCTCAGGAATTCACTATAATTGATTGTCTGAGAGTTCTCTGGTTCCCACTCAGCGCCTTTTAACATCCCTTGCTATTTAAGAAAAACCCGGCTCCAGTTCGAGGCCATTAACAGGCTCCTCTCCAGCTGTACATCGGCTTCTCTCCATCTTCTCTAATTTATCCACACGTTGTCTCTCTGCCTCTTTTATTTTCTGTGACTCAATACTTAAGGAAAATAAAATCAACTGAACTGTTTAATTGAGTTAAGGCATGTGGCCTGATTGAGCTACAGATGTATGTAAGGTATTCGATGGAATGCCAGTCCAATGTGGTTGAATCAAGGAAAATAACCTATAGTTGCAAGTTAATTTTGAAGCCAAGAGTAATTTTGAAACAAAAAGCATTCGAAATAACAGAAATTGACCTCAAATATGCAATTAGCCTCGGTATCTTCTACTTGCTTCGCCGTTGGCACATTGTTGGAGTCCGATTTAGACAATTGAGCATCGCTAGCTCAAATTCGAGCTTAATAGCTCGATTATGTGTTTGAACGGAGAGAAATAAATGGGAACGACGGCGATTTACCAAAGATGAGTATTTCGAGGAGTGAAAGCACACGAGTGCAGAAGATGAGTTAGGGGTTATAAGATAAGTGATCATCGTAGTGATATAAATGGTGTGAGGGTTTATCTGGAGAGAGAGAGGTTTGTGCGGAGGTAGACAGATGGAAAGGCGGAGGTAGAGGTTTGTTCTCCGATGCTCGATCCTCAGAGGGAGTCGGCGGGGGGAGGGTTTGTGCTTGGATGCTCGGTGCTCAGAGATAGAGATAGACATCAAGGCAGAGGCATGCTCGGAGGTGTGCTTGTGCAAGGCGGAGGTGTGCTCGCCGAGAGATTAGAAGGGTTTGGGTTTCGAAATTTTGTTTTCTCCTAGAGGTATTTGGGTTTTGAAATTAGAAGGGTTTGTCTTTGAGAGAAGGGGCCGGGAAATGAAAATTTCCTTAGCGCGCGCGGCTTCGAAAGAGAATTGGGGGAAGGAAATTTTTCGGCGAAAATCACCGACTGTTTTTAAAACAGTCAGTGTTGGCCGTCTGCACTGACTGTTTTAAAACAGTCAGTGTTGGCAGCCTACACTGACTGTTTTTTTAAAAACAGTCAGTGTTAGCAGCTTACACTGACTGTTTTTAAAAACAGTCAGTGCAGACTGCTAACACTGACTGTTTTTTAGAAAAACAGTCAGTGTTGATAACAAATTTTTTTTATAAAAATTTACTTAAAACAGGCACGTACGTGATGGTGTAATAACATGTTATTACAGCATCTTTTCTATATGAATTTTATAATTTAAATAGTTAATCTCTATTTTCTATGAAAGAAATTCTTAATCTTAGTTTGCATTATTTTTTATGCATGAATATTTGTTGTTGGGTATTAAGCCCTTAATTAACGGATCCAAGTTTGCATGAGCATGTGTTACACAATGTGTTACACAATTCTAAGTTTATAAGTAACATATTTTTATTTTTATTTTCTTCAACATAAATTATATTATCATATTATTTATTTATGTACATACTTTCTTGACAACTAATCAAAGTTTAAAAATATATTAAAAATTTTGGAAGACTTAATTGTATTATAAAATATCCACAAATTGCTTAATTGGATTCCCTTATAAAATTTGTCAACAAGCGCAAAATCCCGGTTGAAATTTCATTTCATATAACTTGTGATTTTCTTTAGGATTCTCCGTCTTCTTGCATTATCTTGTAATTATTAAATTCGTATTTGTAAAAACTTGAAAGATTTTAAGTTTTAACTTGATTTTATTAAATAAATTAATATATTACATGTGTTCAATGAAATGTTCAAACCAAAATAATATATTTCTAATTATGATATTTGAAAAAAAAAATTAAGGAAAAAATGAAAAATAAAATGAAAAATGAAACAAACAAAAATATGAATAATAAATATAATTGTTAAATAAAATTCACCTCATACACATAAATTATTATTTTTAAATAAAATTCAACCCTAATAAATTATAAATACTGGAGCCAGACCCTCATCGTCTCTTCCCGGGAATTGAATTCCTCTTGATTTCAAGCACTAGGAAAAGATGTCCAAAACAAGCATGTATTCCCTTGATTTCAAGCTCTAGGAAAAGATGTCCAAAACAAGCACGTTAACATGTGTAGTTACTATGATTGTGTTAATTATAAAGACATTTATAATCACTTGTAAGTTCTCAAAATATTTTTAAACAATTGTTTTAGTGCACTTTATTTACACAGAACATGAGAACTACACTAAAATGAAGTCACTGTTTTTTCAAAATTTCAGCGGCATTAAAAAAAAAAATCACCGACTGTTTTTAAAGCGTCAGTGTTGGTGCTCAACACTGACGCTTTAAAAACAGTCAGTGTTGGGGTTTAACACTGACTGTTTTTGAAAACAGTCAGTGTTGCTGCTAACACTGACTGTTTTCAAAAACAGTCAGTGTTGAACACCAACAGTGACTGTTTTTAAAGCGTCAGTGTTGAGCACCAACACTGACGCTTTAAAAACAGTCAGTGTTGATACTCAACACTGACGCTTTAAAAACAGTCAGTGTTGATAACCAACACTGACTGTTTTTTTTAAAAACCGTCAGTGTTGATAACAAACACTGACTATTTTTCAAGCGTCAGTGTTGAGCAACAACACTGACTGTTATTTAATAAAAGAGTCAGTGTAGGTATAGCAACACTGATGCTTCAGTTAAAACAGTCGGTGATGAAGGGTCAGTGAAGGGGTTTTTTGTACTAGTGAATCTAAAACAACATGAATTGCACTAAAAACTATAGTACAAAATGATCCAGTTGTATAAAATTCCAGTTTGATCATTTTTTGTTGTTAGACAATCTTATATGAATTCACATCCTCTTAGGTTACCAGGCTGAGTACAATTGAATAATTGGATGGCCTAAAATTGTTTTTTTAACTTGACACGAATCGCAAAGCACAAATAATCCGAGCAAGCACCGGCTGAGAGTAAATTTGGGCCGTCCGTTTCAATTGTGTTGACTCAGGTACCTGAGAGGATATGGCTATGAACTTATATGCCCTTCAATTTGAACGGCTTGGATGAACTATGGTATTTAATTTTTCATAGCAACTCTATAAATTAAGATGTATCCTAATGCCAAGAGTTGTGCTTTACCATCTTGTGATATTTATTTATCAAAGTCTTTTGTGCGCTTAAATATTCCACCCACAAAAAAATTCTAATCAAATTGAGAATTAATATTTAACCTAATAATTAACAAAATGCAATTCTAGAGAAAGGGTCGGTTGACCTTTCTAATACCTAGCTCATAGGTTAAAACGTGGTGCCCTTGTTTATGTATGATATCATATTTGGCATATGGACATTCTTTATACGATTAATTAGTTTCCTGGTAGAAGTACAGCTCCTTTATAAAAGCTGTCTTTAATTTCCAGGCAAAATCTTCTAGGCGAGAGAAGAGAAACAAGAAATTCTCGTCGAGGAAAAATGGTGGTTATATGGCACCTTAATCTTCTGGTGCTGCTCCTGGCAATTAACGGAGTCGATGGCGTGCCGCGTTCTGTCAGTAAGTTCCCTATGACTAGTGTAATATTGGAATTGGGAGATTATCGGTAGGAGCCATCCGATTTGTACTGATCAAGTACATACGGATCTTGATACTGATCAAACGGTTCTGACATGACCGCCATTGGACCGCCCCTGTACTTATATATTTGTTTCCTTTAACATTTTTTCTCCTAAATTTTTATTTTTTTTTCTTCTAATTATGGTATGGTGTAGAAATATCTAAACACGGCTATTATGTCGAAATCCTTATGAATTCTTGAAAAAAAAAATAAACAATGACAATCACCTAAAAAATTAATTATAAATTAAATGTATTGGAATTCTTTATAAAATTAAGACAAAAAATCTGATATTTTCCAATACAAAATTTTTTCAGTATTAATTGGTATATCCTACCTTAATGTGTCAAAATTTTAAACTTGATAATTTTAATATTGTTCTGTTTTATTCGGGTAAATTAAAGAATATTACCATCAGTTCAATTATTAAACAATGAATATAAATTCTGTGCATTTTTTTTTCAAATGTTGATTTTTCTTACCGTATATTTTCCATAAATCTTAGTAACCAAAATTACAGCTGTTATGTATTTTAAAAATAACTTGACGTTTTCAAACTTAAAAAAAAAAAATTCTAGTTTCATGTTTTAAAACTTACAATTATTTTGAGAACCCATCGTTAATATTATTTTTTTGAATATTTAAAATTAGAAAGCTTGACATTTATCTTTATATGAAAAATATAAATTACCACTTGACCAAAATAAGATTTTGAAAACTTGCATCATGATATCATTGACATCATGCATGATACCAATTTAGTCTTTGTTTGTGTTTGTAATTTTTTTTATTTATTGTGTAATTAATTAATGGGGAATGCTTGTTTTGTCAGAGCTTCCATGGATCAATAAAAAAGCACCAACATTAGCAATTGCTGGGGCGCTTGCTGGGGCAGGTGTGGTAATTCTTCTTCTATTCCTCATTTGCCTGTGTTGCTGCTTTAGAAGATGCATACGTAAGTTTCACCTCTTTCCCTCTTTATTTTCATATTCTAAAGTAATAACCACTCTCTCTCTCTATATATATATACCTCAAAAAAGAAATCCATATGATCACATCAGTTTGAACCATAGCACGAATCTTAAAGGGACTCTCGAAAAAGGAGGAGCATTAATTTGCTCATAATAAGTAACCATCACAATAAAATATATGAAACTAGTGATCTCAGATATTTCCAGAATAGCCAAAAGGGATGAGGTTCAGAATAACCACAATTCCACAATAATTAATGCTCAGAATTTTAGCTTTTATATGTTGACAAATGTTGTTCAGAAGTTATTTTTCCAAGCCCCATTATCTTGATTGTAATATGAGCCAAAAACATAAGTAACGGCCAATGTTATTAAATGCGGTTTTCATGCGGTATGCGGAAGGCCACTGCATAGTGCATATGCGGTATACGGCTGCATATGCGGATTATTTCATTAGATATTAAATATAAGACTCTCAATTAAATATTTAATATTTAATATGTTTTAATCTAATCAATTATTTAATATAGACACACCAAATCCGGGTCTAACATTTCATTAAATATGCCACAAAAAATCTAAACACAGTTTAAATATATGTTTGAAAGTTCATAAATCTTAAGGGCCCAAAATTCTTTTTAATGGCCCAAAATACACAGGCAGCGGGAAATAGAGGCTAGCTTGGTTCGCGTGAAGGAAAAGTATTAAAAAATTTAAACCGCGTGAAAGAAGGGGAGTCCGGTATACACTCTTTAGTCCCAACATTCTAAAACAAAAAATAAAAAGTGCTCTGGAGCTTACATAAGAAGATCGAAACAACCTTGAAATCCACTCGACTGGCTTAGTCCGGATGAGTGCTGGGGATTGGATTTCGGTTATTGCTGGGCATCCGATTCATAATTTAACTAATATATTTATTTGAATCCGAATTAATTTGGAATTGTTTTTGTTAATAAATAAAAAATTTAAATGGCAGTCATATGCGGGTCATATGCGGCTATATATGCAGTTATATGCGGCCGCATATTCAAATCCGCATATATAGGACTGCATAAGGTTTTTCATGCAGAATCCCACTACATATGCATATGCGGCCGCATGAACTGCATTTTATTACACTAGTAACGACTGACAGCTTCATAAACAATAAAAGATGAATGAGCAGAGCTAGGATGTTCTTAAGCTCATCATCAAGTCTCTTTGTGAGCTTAATTAAACAATCTGATACATTCAAATCGTTAAAACCGGTCTACTTCACGAGTGATGCATTTATATGTCAAATTTATAATTTTTCGAACTAGTTCAGTATAAAGTCAAGTGGTAAAAAATGATGAAAAATGAACTCATTAAAATGAACTTATAAATTATCTTTGTTTGACCGCTTGACATCGTACTAAATTAGTTCAAAAATTAAAAAATTTGACATGTAAACGCATCACTCATAAAGTAGATTGGTTTGAACGGTTTGGATGCATCGTTTGAAGTCAATCCGATAGGTTTTACGAGTTAACCTAACAAAGGGGTTTGGTGAGCTCAAGAACACCTTAGTTCTACTCAAAGATGAAATCTTTGTGTAACGCAACAATCTTGAATTAATTAATTGATTTAGCATTTGAGATATGTTGCGTGGTAACCACTTGATCCATGCATGAACACCACTAGCAAGCAATTAATGATGGATGCTATCATATATATATGCAGGTAATCCTTTTCCGAAACCAAAAATTGATCATAGGATTAATGATGCCACAATTACAAGCTCAAGCCAAGCTCACTCAAACACATCTCAATCAAACAAAGTCGTTTCTCAATCAAACAAAGTGGTTGCAAACGAGCTTTTTGATTTTGAGAATCGTCAGTTCAGTTACAATGAATTGAGGAAAATCACAAATAATTTCCGAAGCAACATCGGCACTGGAGGGTTTGGAAGTGTGTATGTGGGTGTTTTGGAAAATGGAACTCAAGTTGCAGTAAAGATGCGTTCTCACACTTCTTCTCAGGGAGTTAAAGAATTCTTGGCTGAGGTAATTAATTAATTAATTATTTATCCCATTTTATACATATTCTGCTCCTATCTTGCAAAATATGGTGTACTGTACTGGCTCTAATGTACCAATATAGCGACTCGGAGCCGTCCAATCCACTTCAATATTTGTGCACGCTATATCCACACGAACTTTAAAGCGGACATCGGGCCGCCTCCGATTCCTCCAATACAGTTGTAATTTCAAAAAGAATCCGGAACTTGCCGGAAGTAACTGGGAATTTTTTTTAAGTTAAAGTTAAACCTATTTTTCAGGCATACATAATCAAATTTAGACTCGTACGAATCTAAATTCATCTATCATGAATCTCAACGCTGATCAGACATACATAATCAAATTTTTATAAGACATTAATTATTCAAATTTTTTTGGACAAGAGTTTACCAGAGTTGACCTATTTTTCAGGCTAAAAACTTGACAAGAGTTCATCATGTAAACTTGGTTTCTCTGATTGGATATTGCATGGATGAAAATTCCATGGCGCTGGTGTACGAGTACATGCCGGAAGGAACTCTACAAGACAAGCTCAGAGGTACTTCTCAATTTCCAGAACAGCTTGGGTCAGATGCCCATCGGACTCAAATTTGGGTCCGATGGGTTTAGAGACCGTCCAATCCACTTCAACATTCGTGCACACGAATTTTAAAGCAGACGCGAAAGTTGCGGGTGCGAATCTTAAAGCAGATCGGACGGTCATCGAACCCATCGAACTCACTTTGAGTCCGATGGGCATCGGACCCAAATTGGTTCCCTCAATTTCTCTTCATCAATTCTCAAGATTTTGGTATTTTAATTAATTCCTGTATTCTTTGAATGCAGATAATACACGGATTCTTACTTGGAAACAAAGGCTTCGAATTGCATATGAATCTTCACTAGGTACACAAATTTCACAAAACCTTGATTAGTTTTTCATTTGCAACATGATTTTTTTATAACATTACACTTACAACATATGCTACCGATGTCCTTTCTAATTTTCCGCAACGAGTCCTGACAAGCACAGACTCTTTGATTACACAGGACAAATAAAAGCCTGACAAACTTTTGCATCATAGGAAGCATACTTCTCTCAAACAAATTGAACGAGGTTACAAGTTCCAATTTTAATAGCAAATACCAAAACAATTTCTACAATTTCAATAAACAATATCACTAAAAATGTTGTGAAAATCCTGCCAACATGGTCATCTATCAATCCATTCATGATCCGGACAGTCATGATTAAATAATAGGTTCTCTCAAAACTCAAATACTCTCCATTCTTCAATCATGACTGTTCGAATCATGAATGGATAGACAGGTAGACCATTTTAGCAGGATTTTCCCGCTCATCTATGAGTAGGAGATTCGGTTCCCCGAATTTGAAACAACAAAGGTGCCATTTTTACAAAGAATGAAATTCACCACCTTTCATTAAACTACAGTACCACAACAACAAAGTAGGCACTTATTGCGAGGGAAAAAACACATTTATGACTGTTCTCCGTCGCGAAAAGTACCGTCGCCAATAGAAAAAGCACAGTTATGACAGTACTCCGTCGCGAAAAGTCACTTTTTACCCTCACAAAAAGTCACTTATTCTTGTTGTGAGTTAAACCATATTTAACACATCAAAGAAAGCATCAATCATATATATCTACAATAATGGAACAGTATCCGCGAGAGATATTGTCGATATACCCTCGTGGATACTCCTGTCGCTAATAGAAAAAACACCTTTCGGTCAGTATACCCTCACGGATACTGTTCCATTCTTGTAGTATTATTGAAATCTTATACTCTAGTTAAAAAATTTTGTACAATGAAGGATTGGAGTACTTGCATAAAGGGTGTAATCCGCCACTAGTTCACAGAGATGTGAAGACCAACAACATTCTTCTAAATGCAAATCTGGAGGCAAAAATTGCAGATTTCGGATTATCAAGAGATTTTACTATGGATGGAAGCAGTCTTATTTCAACGACTGTAGTAGGGACTCCTGGCTACTTGGACCCAGAGTAAATTTTTTATTTTTATTTTCTCTTTAACATGCACCACAACCTCCTTTCTTGTTCTTAATTTGCATCCATTAATTAGTACTAAAGTTCATCCAATTGGTAGTCTAATTAACAAATGTAATAACAAATTCCACTATCACTTGTAGTAATTCAGCTTTTGTTCTACAACTTAAATTATTATATATTTAAAGTGCTGTACATGCATACAACAGGATTAAAATTTTCTATTGTAGTTGTTCGATCCGCATCAATATTCGTGTGCACGTATCTTGACATAGATCAAATGACTTCAATCAGTCATCAGACAGAATTTCCACCCCACTCCCTAAAATTTTGTTGTTCCTCAGGAAATAATTAAACTTTCTTAGAGTCCTAATTAGTCAATTCATCTCTCATCCTGAAATAGGCTAACACAATAATAAATTCGAAAATTTGTCACTGTCATCTTCATTCCTCTCTTTTATCCAAAGGCTAACACAACAAAAAATTTATTCCCTATCCTTCTTCCTGGGATGTGGAAAGACACAAATTTACATAATTGAGGTAAATTCAATATTTACTGAACAGGGAGGAAAAATTAGTTTTCAAATGGATATAAAAATTTAGATATATCTAATTAGTTGAGTACCTAATTTAATTTTTGTCAGTTGGTTGCTTAGAAAAGAGACAATTGCAATAGATATACAGCCTTAACTAATTGTTGCACCTTCAGGTACTATACCTCATTCAAACTGAGCCAAAAGAGCGACGTGTTCAGCTTTGGAATTGTTTTGCTAGAGATAATCACAGGCCAACAACCGATTATTTCTGGTTCAGAAGGGGGCCATTTGGCGGAATGGGTGCGCGAAAGGCTCTTGAGAGGAAACATTGATACCATAATAGACCCCAGAATTCATGGCCAATATGACGTAAACTCCGTTTGGAAGGTCACTGATCTTGCTTGTAAGTGCACTGAAGACACGTCTGCTGAAAGGCCGACGATGAGTGTAGTAGTCACAGAGCTCAAGGAAAGTCTAGATCTCGAGATCGCCACAGAGGAGACTGGTACTGAAAGTACAACACACACATACTCCAGCAGCCAGAATAATTATTCCAGGAATAACAACTACATCATTGATGTTAGTGACAGTAGTATTCCAGAGATGGTTTACTTGGGTCAAATGGCACCGGCACCAAAACCGGCTGCTAGATAAATTAACATCATTTGTGCCTCCATTTTTGTTCCTCTAATAGTTTTGAAACGTTATGAGGTAAGTAATAAATTAAGTATATAATTGATTTGATATTGACATTTGTAATAACGTCATTTAGTGATTGTCAGACTTTTTTTTTTCAAAAATTTTGGTTTGGTTGAAGTTCAGTTCGGACTGTCATTTGATACGTATACTTAATTAACTAGTCAAAAGTATTGAGAAGTAATTAACATATTAAGTGGAGAGCAGGTTGGGTCCGATGTCCATCGGACTCAAATTTGGGTCCGATGGGTTTCGGAACCGTCCAATCTGTTTTCAGATCCGTGCGCACGAATTTCAAAGCAGAAGCAAAAGTTGCGGGCATGAATCTTAAAGCAGATCGGACAGCCATCGAACCCATTGAACTCACTTTGAGTCCGATGGCCATCGGACCCAAATTGACCTCTATTAAGTGTTGTTGCCACTAGTTATATCCTAGATACTCAACAAAATGAGCTAAAAATATATAGTCATTTGAATATAAAAAGGTTCCAACCCATGCATGAAAGCATTCATATTAGCACTCCATTAACTTTTTGTGGACCGTATTAGTCTTTTTTTTTTGGAGAAGTGTGGACAGTGTTAGTCAATGTCATTTATTGATTAAGGCATCGATCCATAATACATGTGGCTGGAGAACTGAAAAATTGATCAAATAATTTAAGTGGCCAGCTTCTGACATTACAAAAGTATAGTAATTATTAGACAAAAAACTTAGCCCCTTTCTTATACGGTACTGTTCACATTTTGTGAACTCAATTCCAAGTTCTATTAGATTAACTTCAGTTAATGAATTCAAACCGTTCAAAATCCATCTATCTTACAAATGATGCGTCTATATGAAAATATTAAAACTTTCGAACTAATTTAGTATAAAGTCAAACGTAAAAAATTAGAAGGTTTATAAATTAATTTTAATGCATTTATTTTTTGAATTCTTTTACCACTTGACTCTATACAAAATTAGTTTGAAAATTTAAAATTTCCATGTGTCTGCATTACTCATAAGATAGATGGATTTCAACGGTTTGAATTCGTCGTTTGAAGCCAATCTAATAGATTTTAGAGTTGAATTCACAAAAGAACTTAATAAACTTAAGAATACCCTAGTTTTAGTGGAAATTTAACATTCATAACAACTAATTAACTTGACAACTTTGACTGAAACATCTCTAATTAAATTGTAGATTATTATATTTTGGATGTTTCGAGTATGTATCCATGATATAATGTACACCCGATTTATACATCATCATATATCCATCAATTTTTAAAGGATAAAAAAATCATTTCTAATACTTAAGTTTTTTTTTTAAGAACTTCTAGTAGTAAAGACGTGTTTGAAATCTGAATGGGGGCAATTTATTATTGTAATAACATCATAATGAAATAGTTAAGTGGCTTGACTTCCTAACTTTTATTCAAAAAATATTTAAGTGTTTTTTTTATTTATGGAACTTTTTATCACAAGCTCTTCAATTACTACAAAATCTGTGATTTTTTAAAATCTTGCTATTATGTTTGAACATTTTATTTATGTTATCGTGCTAAAAGTTAATAAAAATTTATATAAAAAAAGCTCTTGAACTTTTGAATTGTTCAAATTTTGTATTTTACTTAATCCATCCGGTCATACTTCCTTAACAAGTTGAGCTTATAATTAAGAAACAAATGCGAGAAGCAACCTTGATCAGTGGTGATTCGGAACCACGCTAAATTTTTTCCAACCATGATTTTTTTTTTTTAATTTTACTTGCTAATTTTTCTTTATTATTTTTACACTAGTAACATAGTCATCTATTATATATAATGGTTGAACCGAAAAAATGTAATTAACACTGTTCATTAAAAAAACGAACAGGCTGTTTTCTTTTTGCCGTTATATGTTTTGTGAGGTAATCATCTGATACCAGCGGATACTCTCGTTGCTAATAGAAAAAACACATTTTTGTCGGTATACTCTCACTGATAATGTTACATTGGAATGGGTTCGTTAGTACCTGGTGTATTGCATTTCATACTGGTTGAGTTCTTGCTCTTTGCTGTCTGGTCGGCCGTGTATTGCTGTTTAGATTCACACGAACGCTTTTAGATTCGTCCTGAGATGTAACGAACGGTTCATATTTAACTTGATTACATGAGGGGATCCGAATTAACCGTTGGGTCCCCTGGGAAGGGCCTTTTAGCTTGTTTGGGCTTGGTCCATATTAATTACATGTGCTTGGTCTCTCTGGAGTGGGGTTTGTTTTTATTGTAAAATAAATTGTTTACGGACCTGTCCATAATTTCTTGGGTAGTGATGTTCTACGAGGAACTAAATAATGAGAACGGAGTAGGTCCGATGCCTATCGGACCTACTTTTAGGTTCAACGAGCATGATGACCGTCCGATCTAATCTAAGATTTGTGCGCACGAAAATTGAAACAGATACGCACGAAGTTTAAAACATTCTGCACGAAAGCAAATCGACGGTGATTAAACCCATCGAACCAAATAGGTCCGATGCCCATCGGACCTACTCTCAAGTGCTAAATAATTAAAGGAAATAAAAATATCCAAATTTTCCTTGAAATTTGATTTAAATGTGAAAATAATTGATTTTAATTTTTTGGGTTGTGCCATTGGACGGCCACATATGACAGAGTCCGGGTGTTAATTAATTAAGGTGCTTATCGATTTTATATCTCCGTAGACCACAAAAGACCTCAAATACAAAAAGTCAAAACAATACTATAGTTAAAAAATATGCACATTCTAAAAAAAATGTTGATGGAACAAAATATTACCAATAAAAAATTGTACTTCAGATATAAAATAATATATGTATGGCAAAAACGGTACCCGGACCATAAACACATTTAGTTAGTCAGGACATGGTCAATGAGGCTGTTTTTTAGAGAATAGACTGTTGGACTTCCATCAACGTGCCATCCTCGCTTGTATAATTGTGGATGATGAACTGCTTATACAACAAAAAAAAATTAGGGACGTGCAAACTGGATTGGTCCAAGAGAAAATTTATAATTCTGGAAAATTGTATATGTAACCTTGAATTTCTGCATTTCACACATCTAGCCTGTGGGTGTGTAGCCAATAACTTGCTGTTTGCATTTGAAGTTTTATTTAGGAACTGAATCAAAATTTCTGTCTCTAAAGTCACTGACACGTGAGTCAGGGGTGGATTTTGAGGCAAAATTATATTTAATATTTAAATGTCAAAATTCACTCCAGATCTACGTGTCAGGACAGGAATTTTCTGCCCACAGGGGAGCAAGAGATTCGGTTCCTTTTATTTATTTATTTTGCAAGGTTAAGTAGAAAAAAGGGAAAATGTACTTGGTCCATTAATAATCGCCATTTCCAATAACTCGTGTCTAATAAAAAAGCCCAAGCATATGTAATCATATTTCTGATTTAAAAATGCGAATTTAAACTGGGGAAAATGGAGAAGTTCCCAAATAAGTAAGTACATATAGAGAGCATTATTTGAAGCTTCATTCCTAAGCCATTTTTTTCATTGGCAAGATAATAAGAGCCCCAAAATGAAGGTCAAGGTGCCCTTTTGGTGCTTATTTCTTCTCCACATCTCAGTTGGTGTTCTTAGCCAGCCTGACTCTCTTGGTATGGTTGCATTTTCAACTTAATTATCTCTTATCAGTATATGGAAATGTAAATTTTTTAACAGAGTAGTTACAACCAAAGGAGAAATGATGATAGTCTACTTAGTACTTGAAGTTTCTCGAATTTGGTGAATAAGATTTTTATTTCTCTTTTGTTAAACATGCAATTATCTAGGAAAATGACTAGTTATCTATCGAACAATTCTAGCTATTTACTCCAAACACTGTGAAGTACCAGCAAGTTCTAACCAAAATTTTGATAAAATCTTCTCTAGGTTTCATAAGCATTGATTGCGGGCTTCCACCAAATTCTACTTACATCGACAAAATCACCGGTTTAACTTATGTCTCAGATGCACAATACATAGATACAGGAACAAACCACAATGTTTCCGGCGTCTATATCACATCTGCTGTGTCAAAGCACTATTACGACGTCAGGAGTTTCCCAACTGGACCTCGAAACTGCTACACTTTGAGGTCGTTGACTTCCGGGTCAAAGTATCTGATCAGAGCAACTTTCATGTATGGAGATTATGATGGTTTGAGTAAGCCCCCAATATTCGATCTCTATATCGGTGTGAACTTCTGGAGAAGAATGAACATCAGTGATGCATCTTTCGCGTATATTGCGGAAGTAATTACGGTTGTGACAAACAACTATGTACAAGTTTGCCTTCTGGATAAGGGTCAAGGAACACCGTTCATATCTAGCCTCGATTTGAGGCCACTAAAGCCTGGTATGTATCCTGCGGTGGCAAATTCTTCAGTTTCAATGTCCCTTCATCGGCGGCTGAATGCCGGAGTAGATAATTCTGTGTTGGTAAGGTAATGTAGTATCCATTTAATTTTCATTTTGGTTTCTCTTATGCAAGGTTTCTTAGCACATTGGAGAAGATTCTCAAATTTTGTTGGAAATCCTAGGGAGAAAACCAGATTTGCTACTGCCACATGTTCTTTCTCAATTCTCAGTACTTCTCACAAATTTAATGTGTATCGTTGAAGGTACCCAGCTGACCCGCTTGACCGAATTTGGGAGCCGTTCAACAGTCCAAGCAGCTGGACCCAAGTGAATACAACGTCCCCTGTGAAAACCCCCCCAAATGACATGTTTCAGGCACCTTCTATGGTGATGCAATCTGGTTCCTCTAACGATCCAGGCTACCAGATCCGCTTCTACTGGGTGATAGAATTGGAATACAAATCCCCGACATATTTCGTTGTAATGTACTTTGCAGAGTTAGTGCCGCCTCCTTCACCTAACTCGGGGCCAGACCCGAAAAAGCCACCCAAGAAGGGCAGCGGCAACAACACCAACCAATTTAGGGAGTTTAGCATTTCCATTAATGGATATCTGTGGTATGATTTGCCGGTTGTGCCCCAGTATCTAATGACTAGCCAAGTTTATGGGTATACTCAGCCAACTACCTATACACAGTATAATGTATTGCTTCAACCGACCGACAATGCCACACTGGCACCGATACTAAATGCGGTTGAGATATTTGTAGTTCTACCAACAGCTGATTTGCCTACAGACAGCAGCGACTGTAGTTTTTGTTCTTTCTTCCTCAATTGCAAATTTATCTTATCTTTTCTCTCTCTTTTTTATTCTGTAGTTTCTTATCAGTGAAATAGAATTTCACAACATTAACAAGGCCGGATGAGAAAATTTAACAATTCATCTATGAACGTTATAATTAGACACATTTCCGGCTTTTAATTATAGTACTAATTCTGCATGATATATTTTATGTCGCCATAAAGAAGCAATTTTAGTTTGCTAGGGTCATAATATGAAATGCATCAATTAGATTCCTTGTAGGTAATGCAAAAGACAAATGAAAAAAAAAACTAATTTATAGTTTTCTTGTCATTTTATCCAAAAAAAAAAAAAATTCAGTTCTTGCCATAATGGCAATCAGAGAACAGTATCTACTGAAGAAGAACTGGACAGGAGATCCTTGTAATCCAAAAGTACTTTTGTGGACTGGAGTTACATGCAATTATGGGATCGCTACACCTCCTCGTATCATCACTTTGTAAGTTTTCTTCTTTTAATTCATTCAAAGAGGAATTAATGCATCTTAAAAATTATAATGTAGCTCCTAAGAAGAAATGTTTTGGATTTGTTTGGCAAATTTAATGTAGCTCCTAAGTCTTTGTGCATTCTTTAATCTCATTTTTTTTTCCCTTTGACCTGCAGAAACTTGTCGTCCACTGGATTGAGTGGTGGGATTGCGACTTATTTCTCCAACTTCACGGAGCTTCAGTCTCTGTAAGTTTTTTTGCTTGATTAAACAAAAAATTTCCGAAAATAGCAAAAAGAATAACATTACACAATTGTCAGAGATCAAAGATGGCATGGCGTCGGTGCCCTGTAATTCTGTAAAGGATGGGGTTTTGTCCAAAACTTCTTGTATAAACATATTTTTGTTGGGATCAATCAATCAATAAATCCAGGTTAAGTTTAAGTCAGCCCAAGTTGGTAACTGTTGTGGGTGGGGCCAATTTAGCTAAAAATTTGGGCCTGATAAAATGGGACCCAAACATATCCGATTAGGTTAATTCGAGAGGTGAATGGATGAAGGGCCCAATAGTCCCTTGTACCCAGGTTCTTTTCGAATTCGCATCCTATGAGACATCTCAAACTCAATTTGAATCTGTACAAAATCTGAACGTTTTAAATTCTTTCTGTACGAATTACACGGAAAACTGACCCTCCATTTCAAATAGGGTGTATTTCTCACAAATTTTGCATGACCGACGTGTACGGTGCCTATTCGGGCAGAGCGAAGGGGGCCAGTATTATTTTGCTATGAGATTCGTGTAAAATGTATCTAAACGGTTGTGATTTCCAAAAAAACACTCAAAGTTTGAGATATCTCAGGGGATGCGCGCGTCGCACTGAATAGAATCCACTGAGATATCTCAGAGGATACGGACTCTTTCTTTCGACGTCGATAGAAGTGTATAGAATGGAGAAAAAACGCAATGTAAAAGTTAAGTCGAAGATTTTCTTCCAGTGACAGATTTGAGTTTGAGAGATCGGAAGAGGCTTTTTCCACTAATATTGCTACATTGAATCTGAAGAGTATGCGAGAGTGTAGCAAACATCTTTTTAACCTTGTAATCCGATTTTTCCGTTGAATTGGGGGGGGGGGGGGGGGGGGGGGGGGGGGGGTTGTGTTGGACGGTGACTTGGTGTGTCTGTGTGCTTTGTTGATATTGCATCTCGATCGGAGGCAGTTTGTACGAGTGGAATAGTGGTGCTATTGTTGTTTCATGGACCAATGTTGGTTCTGCACATGAAGTGTTCGATGATATGCTCCAAAGAATTCCTTTGTCGTAGCGGTATAGTTGTAACTTGTAACAGAGTCCTATTACTTGGCCTGGTTTAGTACATATTTTATACAAGGATTTGTAAGAACCTTGCCAAATGAGGATTCCACTTTAGGCATAAGAGTTTTGCATAATTATTAACTATGAACAATCATCATTTTCAGGGATTTATCACACAACAACTTAACAGGACCTATACCTGATTGTCTGGCACTCTTGCCATTGCTCACTTTCCTGTAAGTATTTAAATCATCTTTCAGTTAGCTTATATTAAGAATTGTTCTATTAATTTAACACTTTTTATATGATCTTTTCTATACAGAGATTTGTCCTTTAACCAGCTTAGTGGATCTGTTCCTTCAGCTCTTCAAAAGAAATCACAAGATGGCACTCTAACATTAAGGTATTGCAACCATTGAAACTGACGTATGTGAGATACTGAATCAAAATACAAAAGGAGAATCAAAGGATTACCTCTAAACTCTAAATATCACCTGTAACCTTGCAAATCAGAATTTATCACCAAAAGTCCTCATTCTCAATATATCATATTTTGTTCAAATTATGCCCAAAAGATATCACTCCTAATTATGTTCATAGACTAGAAGGACCAGGGATAGTTTTAAGATGAGAGATAGCAGTGATGGAATTTACCATGTTATTGTGGAATTGGTATTTTGATGCGATGCACTTGCACATGAAATTTGCTAAAAGATATCACTCCTAATTATATTATAAATATCTCACACTAATATTGTCTTCCCTGGCAATTCTAGAGCCAATGACAATGGAAGCGATGGCCCTAGTCCATCTCGTAGTAATAACTCATCAAGCCTGAGTAGTTCTGCGTCAGAAAACAAGATGAACAAATCAGGTGTTATTGCAGGTGTAACTGTTACAGTCGTAGTCATTTCCCTTGTGGTTCTATTTATTGTGCTAAGAAAAAGAAGAAGACCACATGGTAATTATCAACAACTTTTGAACTTGTATATTGCCTTCTTTTAACCCTTGCCAACATTTATCTATCATGAAAACTCACCTACTTCTTAAATCTCTTTTTATTTTTTTATCAAAGCATTTTATTTGAGAACTTGTATATTTTAGTAATTTCAGTTTTATATACTATTACATTTCAGAAGTGGATAAGTTTTTAGCCTCTTTCAATTTATAAACAAACACCAAGCATCTAATTAAACAAAAAATGAAACATAGATGCCTATGTGAGGCCACGAGCCAGTAGTGCTAAAGGGAATTATGACGAAGATAATTCATTGCAACTGGATAACCGGCGTTTCACTCATAAAGAATTGAAGACGATAACAAATGATTTTGAGAAAGGCATAGGGAAAGGCGGGTTTGGGATGGTATATCTTGGGTATCTTGAAGATGGAACTCCAGTTGCAGTGAAAATGAGGTCAGAGTCTGCTGCGCAGGGAATCAATGAGTTCCTCGGTGAGGTAATTATTCTTTATCTTTTGTTGTTCGTTTGTTCATTGGAAGGATATGTAATTATGTTTAATTGATTATATTTATCTTTACTGCACCATTTTTATAGCATACAGTGTTCCCTTTTTTTATTTTATCTTTTGCTATTTTCTCGATAAAGTTACTATATGATAATGCAACAAAGGAAAAATAACAGCACTAAGAATTGAATTTGTACAGGCACAACACTTGATAAGAGTTCACCACAGGAATCTTGTGTCTTTGATCGGTTACTGTAAGGATGGAGAATACTCTGCACTGGTTTACGAATACATGCCTGAGGGGACCGTACAAGACAAGCTCAGAGGTAATTTACCATTGACAACTAAATGAAAGATAAAACATACCAAGGACAATTTAATTAAAGATTGGACTTTTAAATATCAAATACAGGACCTGCTGCAGAAGCAAAACCAATGGATTGGCAAAATCGACTGAGAATTGGACTGGAATCTGCACAAGGTCAGCTTTTAAATTTTTGTTTGATAAGTGTGTAAAGAAAAGAAAATTGTTGATGTGTCCTTCTATGAAATGTAGGTTTGGAGTATTTACACAAGGCATGCAAACCTCCTCTAATTCACAGGGATGTCAAGACCAACAATATTCTCCTCAATTCAAAATTAGAGGCAAAAATTGCCGACTTTGGCCTGTCAAAGGCTTTCAACAATGATGTCCACTCTCATATCTCCACTGCTGTTGTTGGAACTCCGGGATACCTAGATCCAGAGTATGACCATTCATCATCAGTATTTATGGTTCATTCTATTACATAAATGTATTGAAATTGAAATATTTTCAAAAGAGCCATCTAGTTGTAGGATAATAGGATACTAAGGAAAAGTGTGAAGTTATGACTCAACTGTTTATAAGAAAAAGAATATCAATTTGGTCAGAAATTTTTTATTAATATTGCATGAATATTTAAATGTGTTTCTTAATTAACTGTTAAATAAGTATCTGCAACGTCAAGAAAATTACTGAATGTTTGTTTTCTTTTCTTACTTTTAAGGTACTACACATCATACCAGCTCAGCGAGAAAAGTGATGTATACAGCTTTGGAGTTGTTCTACTTGAGCTCGTAACGGGACAGCCCCAATAATTGCGGGCCCACAATGGGGTCATGTAGTACAATGGGTCCGCCAGAGGCTCTCCAAAGAGAGACATTGAAGATGTTGTAGATGCCAACATGCAAGGAGAATATGACGTGAACTCTGTATGGAAGGTTGCTGATCTGGCATTGCGGTGTGTTCTCATACCTCAATTCAAAGACCCACTATGGTTGATGTCGGTTGCGCAGCTGAAAGAATGCTTGGAGCTTGAGACTGTCATATGAGAAAGGTCATAGTTCAAACCCTAGGAGTACTACAAGTTCAATGTATATGAGGAATGATAATGCTTTCACGTATCCTAGTGGTGTGGGAGAGCTTAGTCAGAAATATGAGATGGGACATCTAGTGTCAGGTCCAGCTGCAAGATAGGATTTGACCTAGTTTTTTGTATATTATTTCCATAATTTATTGCAACTCATGAAGAATTATTACAACCTTAGTCTTATGTTTAACTTGTCAACTAAGACTTTGGACTCATGTTGCCGAACCTATATGTATATCGGGAGGTCTTATTTTTCTGTACAATTCAAATAACAGAAAAAGAGAATGTTTTTTGTAGACTGTTTGCATATGTGATGTAATGGGTTAGGGTGCTGATTAGCACAGAAATTATTCTATTGTTCTGCACTATATAATGGTTTCATTTTGTGAACCCCATGATCAATTGGTTTCTAGCAATCTATGTGAATCAACTGAAATGAACCACAAGGAATCCATGGAAATTGTTTTATTGTACAAGAATAACAGAGTTTAGGTCTTCTTAATAGCACATGGTGCCATAGGTTCCATTTTTCATACTTTCAACTCACAAAGAAAAATATTTAACAAATGATCTGCTGAATGTATAAACGCTTAAATTACAATAAGAAAGACAACCAGATCAACTGATTTTTTATATGAACAATTCTATATCAAACCAAACCATTGACAGGAAAGCACACAAGGCAATATTGCAGAACCGTGCTATCTAAAACTGATATTTATCTTGTCAAAGGACCATAATCTGGTAGCTTCGAGCCCCCAATATGCGTCATCTCCAAATTATCACTAGGGCTAACACCACCAAAGGATTAACATTTCTTTGATAATCTCTGCTTATGTCCCCAGAAGCCTCTCTAACAGTTTCAGAGCTAGACTTTCCAGACTCAGGCTTTCTTTGAGCTCTGCTACAACTTCTGTCATGTCAGGCCTCTTATCAGGTAGGTCAGTGCACCTTAGTGCCAGTTCAGTAACCTTCCAAATTGAGTTTATGTTGTATTGGCCTCCCATTATTGGTCCAATATGCTTTCTATGTTTCCTTTGGTGAGCCTTTGCTGCACAAATTCAGTCAAATGCTGACTCCTTTGTTGGCCTTGGCGAATTGGTCTTGCCTGTGACGATTTCTAGCAAGACAACCCCAAAACTGTAAATGTCACTTTTTTCTGTGAGCTGGGAGGTTGAGGCATAACTGCAGAAATATGAAACAAATCAACAAACTAACAAACAAGTACATGAAGTAATGAAAACTAGAAACAATAGATCTTGTCCCCCTCACTGAACATTCTATAAACTTTGATTTATACATTCTTTTTTTTAAATATAAAATTTGGTAGACAATTTACTTTCTAAAATGGAAACAAAAAGAAAAAATGCTGATGACCTTGTAGAACATGAGTATGACTATTGTAATATATAATATATAGGGGAGATTAATAGTTTAACGTTACACAAATTACTTTTTTATTTTAGTTTTGAAGGTAATTTGGCAAACAAGCATTACAGGGGCAACAAATCCGCTCACATAAGGAGTCCGGTCTAGTACCAATACATCTTAAAATGAATAGAACAGACAAGTCAGAAAGAACAGACTGGAGAGGCTGAGAGAACATACTGGGGATCCAAATAACCAAGTGTCCCAACAACAGTGGTGAAGACATGAGTGCCTGAGAAAGCCCGGACCAAACCAAAATCGGAAACCTTTGCCTCGAGATTACTACTAAGAAGAATATTGGTGGTTTTTACATCTCTGTGAATTAGTGGTGGATTGCACATTTTGTGAAGATACTCCAATCCTGTACGAAATACAAGGATCAGGTTACTAATAGCATATGAATTGGAAGAAGGGGGGGGGGGTGCCCAATGTGTATCAGACCAAAATCTATCTGAACAAGGTCGGAACCGTCCGATTAGTGTTATGATTTGCTCAATCTTGCTCCACATGAATCTTAAAGTGCTACACACGCATCTTGACAGTAATCGGACGGCTATAACATGGCATCGGAAAGATTTTTGTCCAACGCCCATCGGACGCCCCCCGGTTCCTTATGAATAAAGTTGTTCCCTGATAACAGTAACAAAATTTACAGACCTTGGGCAGATTCATATGCAATTCTGAGTCTTTGTTTCCATGAAAGAGGCTGAGCGTTACCTATAAGTCAAATATGTGAATTATTTTTGAGAAAAAATAAAGATCTAGTCCTTATTTGTTTTATTGATGACAGGTTTCAAAAGGAAACCAGATTACAGATTAAAAAGCAATTCAACATAGTTGAATTTCACAAATTTTAATAAAAAGAAAAAAAAAAGAAAAAAAAAAGAAAGAAGAAATATGTGAATTATTAAATCTATAAGCCAAAATTTTGGATCTCTGGTTGTTTAGCACCTTGTTTTTAGTAATATTAAATCCTCATCCTGCAGACTGCCAAGTTTTGTTAAATTGAATTTACATTTGGGTCCTTGATTTACATCAAAGGTTTTTAAAAAAATATTGGTGCAGTGAAGAACTTGCTGAAATACCTTTGAGACAATCTTGCAGATTTCCTTCTTGCTGTACTCATAGATGAGGAGCGATGTAATTTCCGTCGTTGCAGTAGCCAA
>JAJGRW010000693.1:3434778-3489364 GCA_025461045.1 Carex parvula | reverse complement strand
GCTGCTCTTTTTGAAACTCGACTTGATTTCTTTGTAAATATCATACGTCTTCTCTGGTTTCGAGCGCCTGAATTCAGCAATCTTCTCCAATGCAACTCTCTCCTTAAATGCTGTGAACACTGCTTCAGAGTTTTAAACAAACTTACAAACCTTAGTTTGAACCTTGTAGCATCCCAAAAGCCAAAAGGGGCTGTCCTTCTTCTGAATCTCTGATGCTGGTACAGTAGGCACCGGGACCGATGCTGGTACAGTAGCCTCCAGGTTACCATTTTGAGGTGGGGATGGCTCTCTGTGACTGTGTGTGCGTGTGTTAAAAACAACAGAAAGATTTATTGGTGCCTTATAGAGCAAGACTTGGTTTGAAAATGATCTCTTGCTAATTTCTTTCTATTACTTGGTCATTGATATTGGCTTGTACTGGAATAAATGAATTGAGAATAAATGTGGATGTGACGTATATACTAATATGAGCACTTAATTAATTTTCTCATTTCCTTAATTGTTGAACAACACCAGAAGAGTTGTATAGGACATCGTTTTAGGAAAAGTATATCAATTGACAATCAATTAACCAGAGAATATGGGAGGACTCTGCTGCTCTTCCGAGAGAAGAGCAGGGTCCTGCTCTTCCTTCAACCATTCAAAATCGTTGAGATGTGTGCATGAAAAAGTTCTTTTATCGAGATACGTGAATGAAAAATTTTGAATGGTTGAGATCGGAAGAGCAGGACCCTGCTTTTCTCTCAGAAGAGCAGCAGAGTCCGATCCGAGAATATGCAAGAAAGGTTCAATTATATATAAATGCATGATCCTGCTGGTGCCAATCCTGTGCTTCAGCAAGATTTTGAATTTTACTATCTTTATTTTTTTTTTTTAATCGTAGGTGCACATTAATTATTCATTATTTTATTTTTCCCTAGTCTTCCAACTACTTCCTACCCATGAGATTAAATAAAAATTTCGCTCACCAACTTAATGCTTTGTAAAATGATGAGAAAACAACAGCAAAATATATTTACTTGTTTATCTTATCTGTATGATATTTCATAAGGTAGGTATGATTAAGAATTTTCTTGTTAGTTTAATATATATATTAGGGTACATGTAAGAAAAAAAGTTCTTTGGCTTATTAAGTAAGAGAACAAATGAAAGCTATTCCGTACCGTTAAACTATAGAATAATGAATAAATATAAAATTATATATGATAATTAGTTTTTTGTACATATAACTACATATACTTTTTATTGAGTGAGGATATATATGATACTTTGCAAAGTGCATATTAATCTGTATTATGGATCTATATCTTCGTTTTCAAAATTTAAACAGTTGATCCTCATAGAAAATGTACTATATCTGAACCGTTCAACATGATCTTCATAGAAAATATACTTGGAGATCAAATTTTACATTTTTTAAAATTTTTTATACTATTTTTAAAATAAGTACAAAATCACTTGATTTAAAAATTCTAGACCATCCAAAAATAGTGATTTTCAACCTATCTAAAAAAATAATAAACAAATTCTAAAAATGGCAAATGTTGATCTCTAACTACATATTCATATAAATATCATGTTGACCGGTTCAAATCGACCATTTGAACTTCAAAAACATAGATATGAATCCATAGTATGTGTCAATTCACGCTTTGCAAAGTAACATAGTCTCGCTTGTTTTTATTATTATTAACTAATCCAATATTTTATATATATTTATTTAGTATTTTATGACAAATTATTTTTTACAATATTTTATATCATTTTATTGAATTAATAATTTATATTTTTAAAATAATAGGATCAATAATTATAAATATTTTATATATTATGATATCACGTCACGCACATGATGTATATAGTATATTTATTAATGAGGAGGAGGTTCAAATGCTTCTATTTTTTGTGCCTCTATCATGTCTGCATTTTAAAATTTTAACAACTCAAAATTTTAAATTTAAATGTCAAAATAAAACCGTTAGATTTGACCTATGTAATTTCTTTATACACACGTAAAAGATCATGACATTTTGAATTTTTTTTATTAGTATCAAGAGCTTGCAAAAATACACCAATGTGGATAACTATTGAACGTTGATTTTTCAACTTATTGATTCATATAAAATTAAAATAAAAAAAGCAATAATTTTTATATGCATGGAGAAAAAATAATATAGATCACGTCTAACAGGTTTATTTTGACATTTATGCTTCAGAATTTTTGTTATTAGGAAATTAAAACGTGGAGGAGGCATGATGGATGCACAAAAAAGAAAGGCATTTAATTTGAACCCTCCTCTTTATTTATTTCTTATACTTTTTATTAAAGGGAGAGCTTAGCTATCCCCCGTCAACCATCTCCCGTTTCATCCCTTGTCAACGCATTAATTAAGTGCGGGACCGCATAACCGTCAACGCATTTTAGAAATTTACAGAAAAGTATTCATCAGTAACACAACTAGTATTCATCCATCTATATGAAGGTATTCACATTTGCAATAGAAGTATATTTGGATATATTACAACATTCAGCGTATTAAGAAAGTAGGGGACCACAAACAACATATGTGGGGGACCGCATAACCGTCAGCGCATTAATTAAGTGGGGGGGCTGCATAACCGTCAGCACATTTTAGGAATTTGTGAAAAAGTATTCATCTGTAACACAACTAGTATTCATCCATCTATATGAAGGTACTCATCTTTGCAATAGAAGCATATTTGGACACATCACTCACTCATCTTTTACAAGTTTTTAGAGATATTTTTTTCTCCGTTCAATCTAACCAATATTTCTGACGATCTGTGAGAAATTTTGCAAATCTAAAACTACGAACTTCTTCTACACAATTTTCTCTTTCAAATGAGATTCATGATGACATACTTTCGAGTTGTCCGTTGTACAAGTATTCATACCTCGTCGCAAGTATTCATCTCTCATCGAGCAGTATTCATCATCGTCGTGTAAGTATAAATAGTTAATGTACCAAGAGTATTACAAACATATGTGAAACCCGATTAATTTTACAAGAGCAGCCGAATAGTATTTATCCATAAGATATCAAGTATTCATACATATACGTTAAAGTATTTATACCTAAGATATCAAGTATTCATTCATACACGTTGAAGTATTTATCTCTAAAACATCAAGTATTCATTCATACACCTCTAAATTTTTTTAAATTTGTTTTTCTGTCATTTCTTAGTACTTAGTATGCACTGGCCTAATTCACCATTCATGAAGCTTTGTTCTTGCAAATAACTCGCTACTGCATGAGAAAAAGAAACATAGACACGATTGATCTGACCCGGCGGAGGCGGAGGTGGGAGAGGGAGGCGGAGGCGGAGGCGGAGAGGGAGAGGTGGGTGAGATGGGTGGAGACAGAGGTGGAAGGCGGAGGCGGAGGTGGGAGAGAGAGGGAGAGAGAAGAAAGAAATAAAGGGAGAAATTTGGATAATTAATTTGTAGGGACCATTAGGTAGTTATAATTTGTAATTATAGTTAGAAGAGAAAGTTAGTTAGTTGGGGATGAAATGGGGGATGGATAGATGGGGAAAAATATAATTATCCTTTATTAAATTATATAAATTATTAATTTATTGGATAATTACTTATAAGTCGTTTGTTCTATCATCTTAAATTCTTAATCATAGAATATTGATAAACGTAGTGATTAATGTATCTTCGTTGGCTCCTCTCATCCTTTTCTCTATAATTAGTGATATATCCATAATATAAGTTTGAAATGATCATTGAAATTTTTTATAATTTTTAAAAATAAAAGGTAAACTTAGAATTCAACTGTGTAAGCATGATTTATAATTCACATATCATATCTGTAAAATATGATGAGTTTGATGCTTGTTTCGACATATATTAAGTTCAACGGTGCGAAATTAATGGTCTCGATGTGACATTAAATAATACTTAAATTGTATGAAATTTGATTATTAGGCTATCAACATGTTTAATAACTTTCCTATATATTTATTTTTTATTATCATTTTTTAATTTATTTTGATATCTATTGTCAATCAATCCATCCATTCTAGTTTAGCCTAAATGTTTCATCCATAATATTTTTTATTGTATTTCATATATTTACAATGAATTTCGTCTTTCATTCTGTTCTAGATCTTATTCATTTTTATTGTGTTCTGGATATTATTCATTTTGAATAGTTCTAACGATAATTCACTTTGACATTACTAATTAAGTTTGGTCTTCTAATTTTGCTAATACTTTATTAATTTTTTTTTTTTTAAAAACCTAAGCCCGTTTCATTGATATGAAACTGTTAACTACATTAAAACTAAACTACTTAACCTAACCCTTTATCCTAAAAGTTCTTGGAAATGCAATCTGAGCGCCATATAAGCTAAACTACCTAACCTCAGCTACACATTTGCATACAAGTATACAACTGTATTAATGTACCTGAAGTTTAGTTGATAGCATATATATATATTGTTAAATATGGTGATACATTATCAAACAACAGTAGTTTCAACCATGAGTTTTCAAATATGAAATACTACATCCTCATATAGTCCCACAGGTATTTTAGATCATTGAGTTTTCACAAATTGAACCGGAGGAATCCATGTCTATGAAATCACTAGATGGAGGCCTCGCGTTGCTTCGGCACTGCTACCGAAGCAGAGAGAAAAGTATATACAAAGTTTATATATGTAAATAATATACAACATAAAATGTGTTGATAGTTGGTTAATTAAGTTGTACCTGCATGCAACAAAAGTTGTACGGTTTAGATTGTTAGGTTGTTTTGCTACTTGACATGAATTAAGATGCCATATAAGCTATATTTGAAAGAGGAATAAGCGTTTTCTGAAAACCTGCTATCCTTTGTGACAATACTTCCAAACATAATTTTCTGTTTTAACAAAATGACTGCAAATGTTTGTTAATGTAAACATTAAACAAAATAATATTTACAATCAACAAAATATATATGTGAAACTGTTTTTACAGCTACAATTCAGCTATTTTTCTTTTATTTTCCTTTGCTGTCCTCACCACTGTGGAAATGAGAAAGTGTGTTAGTTTGTTTTGCAATGTGTGCAGTAATGTTTGAAGATTTAATTTGATGGTGAAAAAAATATATGCAGTACATCAAAAGTTTAGACTAATACTTTTTAAGGTTTATGGCCTTCACAAATCATGCATGACTTCTATAACAGTGGTGAAAATAATGACATTAGAGTCGTCGCTTTTATGTAGATATCATGATTTCTAAAGGGTTGCAATCTAATTAATGTGACTTATATATAGCACTCTTATAGATGTTGTGTGGAAGAAAGCTGAAACTGAATAGGGGTTTGGCTTTTCTATAAGAGTGCTACAGATAATGGCATTAGAGTCATATCTATTTTGGTAGTAGTCATGACTGTAAATGGCTGCAGCCTAATGTGAGTTATAGTACTTCTATAGATGGGCTTGTATAAGAAAGTTGAAACAAAATTAAGAGGAATCAGATTTTCTATAAGTGTTCTAGAGATAACGGCATTACACTCGTATCTTTTAGGGTTATGACCTTCAGAAATCATGGCTTCCAGAGAATATGACAGTAACATTGTGATACACAACATTTTTATAGATAGACAGTGCAACTGTGCGAGGAAGGTGAAAATGAAAATGCATTGTGTACTTTCCAGAGGACATGATCAGACTAATGTCATGACCTGTAGCATTGTTATAACCGGGCTATGTATAAAACTTGAAACAAAGAAGGAATTAGATTCTGCTATAGGTCTCTATATTATGCTCCTATAGCACTCTTTATTATCAGATGTGCAAGAAGGGTAAAGTGAAAAGGCATTGGTTCCTCTACGTGAGATGATTTTATAAAAGTGTGATCTTAATGTCATAACTTATAGCACTTATATTCATAGGCTTTGCAAGAAAGGTGAAACTATGAATGACCTTTATAGAGTCTGTGCAAGAAAATTGAAACTGGGAAGGCATCGGGTTGCGAAATTAAGAAGGTGTTCGATTTTGTTTTTTCTACATTAGATGATTTAAAAAAAAAATGAAACTGTGAATGACTTTTATAGAGCCTGTGCAGGAAAATTAATCCGTACTTTGCAAAGTGCATATTAATCCGTACTATGGATCTATATTTTCGTTTTCAAAATTTAAACAGTTGTTCTTCATAAAAAATGTACTATATCTGAATCGTTCAACATGATCTTCATAGAAAATGTACTTGGAGATCAAATTTTACATTTTTTAGAATTTTTTTATACTATTTTTAAATAAGTAGAAATCACTTGATTTAAAAATTCCGGACCATCTAAAAATAGTGATTTTCAACCTATCTAAAAAAATAATAAACAAATTCTAAAAATGGCAAATTTGATCTCTAACTACATATTCATATAAATATCATGTTGACTGGTTCAAATCGACCATTTGAACTTCAAAAACATAGATATGAATTAATCCATAATATGTGTCAATTCACGCTTTGCAAAGTAACATAGTCTCGCTCGTTTTTATTATTATAATGAGATTAACTGATCCAATATTTTATATATATTTATTTAGTATTTTATGACAAATTATTTTTTACAATATTTTATATCATTTTATTGAATTAATAATTTATATTTTTAAAATAATAGGATCAATAATTATAAATATTTTATATATTATGATATCAGGTCAAGCACATGATGTAAATAGTATATTTATTAGGAAGCTGATATGAGTACCCGCAGTTGAGTACCCGCACTGTACCCGCACCTAAACTGCCATAACTGCTTGTGGGGACCACAACCGTTTACAAAACTGTAATTTTGTTTTACAAGTATTAATACTACCGTTGTAAAGTATTTATATCTAACCAGGACAAGTATTCATATCTATACAATGAACAACATATTGTGATATATGATTTCCTAAAATAACCGTACCCGTACCTTTTCTTCAAAAATCCTCTCTTCGTACCCGCATTTTGGGGACCATCAAACTGCATGTGGGGACCACTAAAATTGTCAATAAAAAACGTTGATTTAGCTTACGTGTGGGTAATAAACGACGTGGGGACCACTAAAATTGTCAACAAAAAATGTTGACCAACAATCAAGTATTTATATCTACAAATCAAGTACTTATATATGAACACATTAAGTATTTAATCTGAACGCATCAAATATTTATATCTAAACTATCAAGTATAAAATCTGAACGTATCAACTATTTATATCTATATTACGTTGGATGAATAAGAATCTGAATAGAGTATATTTATATCTACATATCAAACAACAAACTTCACATATAAATTTTCTTAGAAAAATTCATATCAATTACCAAAAAGCATATCAATTAGCAACATATCAAAATATCAGTTACTACACAAAAACATATCAGCTATTCACAAACATATCAGTTATCACAGTTCCTAAACCAAATTAAGACAAACAGTTTCATTCACAAATTAAGACAAACAGTTTCATTCACAAATTAAGACAAACAGTATCATTCACAAACTAAGACAATTCATTTCTGTTATGCACCAAATTTGTAATCATTCTTATCATGGATAAGAAGATTATAAGCTAAGCTATGACGCTCCTTGCTGATAAGATCCTACAATACAAAAAATAACATTAGTTCATAAAATAAATCAAACTTAAATGAAATAAAATACAATACTCATATCAGCCTCCTATATTTTACAAAGTCCATAGGAGCATTACTGAAAGAAAATTTACCTGATCAAAGTCCATAGGAACATTCCTTATTAAGCAATCAATGACGCGAATAACAAATATTGCGCAATCGACTGATGCCTTTTGCTTTGGACATTCCTTCCAGGTAATTTCAACATCTTGCCATTGTTCATCACCTAAAAAAAGAATTATATCTGAACATATCAAGTATTTATATCTGAACACAACAAGTATTTATATCTGAACACATCAAGTATTTATATCTGAACAAATCAGGTATTTATATCTGAATACTTCAGGTATTTATATCTGAACACATCAGGTATTTATATCTGAACAAATCAGGTATTTATATCTGAACACATCAAGTATTTATATCTGAACACATCAAGTATTTATATCTGAACACATCAAGTATTTATATCTGAACACAGCAAGTATTTATATCTGCACACTTCAAGTATTTATATTAGCAGACATCAAGTATTTATGTCTGATGATTCCAGAAATGTTTTCATCCATCTAAGTATTTACAAAATGTAAGAAGAAAAATAAATAAGATTAAACTCACCAAGTCTCCAAGCCAGAAATGTTTTCATCCATCTAATTGTTTCTCTGTGCGGCTCAAAATAGTAGTCATTCGATTTATCCAGACAAGAGTTGTACATGTGAATTTCTCGGTTATGCAAATCAGCCGCAGCAAGTATCCAATGATCAAGATCACACAGGGGAATAAAAAGCCATCTTGCAGATGAAAATTGAGGGCCGAACAACTGTGGTGCATCTCTCAAAAGCTGTAAATATTGTCTTTTTGGTGCTAGTTTCTACAGAATAACAAATTAAAAAAAAAATTCAAGAATCATTAACAAATAAAAGAAAAAAGTGGTATACAATTTCAGTTGATCATTAACAAATAAAAGAGTAAAACTTACTGAAACATAAGATGTCAAAAAGAACCATTCTTCATCAACTGGTACTTCAATTTGCATTAGTTGGCATGCAATTTCAACCATCTGCAAAGAATCAACACATAAACAAGTATTTATATCTGAACACATCAAGTATTTATATCTGAACACATCAAGTATTTATATGTGAACAAATCAAGTATTTATATCTGAACACATCAAGTATTTATATTTGAATACATCAAGTATTTATATCAGACCACACCAAAGTATTTATATCTGATCTACCAAGTATTTGTATCTGAACCCATCAAGTATTTACAACTAACCCTAAACCCTAAATATCTATGAACCAAGTATTTATATCTGAACACATCAAGTATTTATATCTGAACACATCAATTTATCAACAAAGTAAATTTTAAATTGTTTACCTCTGAACCAATGAAGCTCTTACTGAACAACAAATCATAAAATTGTGCAACAGTGGCAAAAATGTTCAACTCTGAGTTCTTGAATGCATAATCTGTTTCATTCAGCTCAAGTTGAAAGTACTTAATAGCCCAATCATCAAGAAGTCTGCATTGTTGCTCACTGATGATATTCCTAAATCCATAATCCCATTTTTCATCGGGCATTTCCATGGGTTCACTTAATGGCAAGCTACCATTGTCAGCAAACAAGCTATCTCTACCATAACTCCAGTCTTTATAAAATTCGGTAGATTTGATAGGCACTGTTTCAATTTTTACCTCTGTTTCAATAACAGCTGACTCAACCCAATCATCAAAAGGAATATCCAATGGAGGTAAATCGGCAATATAAGGCAAATTTTCTATTTCTTCCTCTGCTGCCACTATCTCCATCTCAGGAGTACTTTCTACCTCTCTTATTTGTTTCTTTGCTTTCCTCGGTTTGTAACTCCTACGTTTTGGTGGTTGACGTGTATTTTTTGCCTTCTGTTTTCTCTTATATGTAATATCTTTGGGGTTTGGTTCTTTCTCTTGTTTTGGGTTTGGTTGCAGTTTGGGGGCAGGCGGGGTAAATCCAAGGCTGAAAGTTGGATGATCCATTTTAGAAAGATCAATCGCTGATTCTTGTGAAACTTCCAATACAGCATCTTGCCCACCTTCTGGCACTACAGGTTTTTGCCCAACTACATCAACTCCAGGTTCCTTAACAACCACTGGTTCTTTCACTACAGGTCGTTCAACTTCTTGCCCAACTTCTTTCACTCCAATTTTTTCAACTTCTTGCACTACAACTTCTTTCTCGACCGCTGGTTCTTTCACAACTTCTTCCACCCCAGATTCTTTCACAACTTCTGGTTGCAGTTTGGGGCCAGGCGGGGTAAATCCAAGGCTGAAAGTTGGATGATCCATTTTAAAAAGATCAATCGCTGATTCTTGTGAAACTTCCAATACAGCATCTTGCCCACCTTCTGGCACTACAGGTTTTTGCCCAACTACATCAACTCCAGGTTCCTTAACAACCACTGGTTCTTTCACTACAGGTCGTTCAACTTCTTGCCCAACTTCTTTCACTCCAGTTTTTTCAACTTCTTGCACTACAACTTCTTGCCCGACCGCTGGTTCTTTCACAACTTCTTTCACTCCAGATTCTTTCACAACTTCTGGCACTACAGTGGGGATTGCAATTTCTCTTTGTTACATCCCCACTTCAGAATTCACATTGTTTCCTCCCTCTTCATTTGGTTTATCCACTGAAGCAACTATTGTTTCTACAAGTTGGTTCAGATCACTGAATTGACTACTTGGCCCGTCTTCCTTCCCTTCTATTTCATAATCAACATCTTCTACTAGAACATCCTCACCTGCTGTTTTTTCTTCCTCTCCTGCCTCTTGACACAATGGTACTTCTCCCAAAAACTCCTTCCCTTTCGGTTCTCCTTCCTCATCTAAAGACTCCCCTTCTCTTCTCTTCTCTTCTTTTGTTTTTGTTTCTTTCTCTTCTCTTCTCTTCTTTCTCCTCTCTTTCTGTTCACCAATGTCATCCCTTCTTTGCGTTTCTTTCTCACCTCCTTGCAGTACTCTTTTCTTTTTTTCTTCAGCTTCTAGTATTCTAGGACTCCTCCTCCTTTTCTGGTTTCTTATTTCTTCAGCTTTCATTTGATCTACTTCTCTTTTTGAAGGCTTCTTTGGTGCATCTTTCCCAACAGGAGGTGTAGGGGTTACACTGTAGTCCAATTTCCTCTTGTGTTTCCCGCTAGGAGGTGTTTTCCTGACTTGAGATGGATTTGTTCCTTCTTTATCAGCTTTACCACTGCTGTTCTTCACTTCAGAAAGCTTACGTTTACCATGTGCAGGAGCTGTTAGAAAAAACAAATCAATGCTGATGAGAAATATCAGGTATTATTATGAAACTACCAAGTATTTATATCGCAGAACATCAAGTATTTATATCTGAATTACCAAGTATTTATATCTGAACACATCAAGTATTTATACCTGAACTAATCAAGTATTTATATCTGAACACATCAAGTATTTATATCTGAACTAATCAAGTATTTATATCTGAACACATCAAGTATTAATACCTGAACTAATCAAGTATTTATATCTGAACACATCAAGTATTTATATCTGAACACATGAAGTATTTATATCTGAACTAATCAAGTATTTATATCTGAACACATCAAATATTAATACCTGAACAAGTCAAGTATTAATACCTGAACAAATCAAGTATTTATATCTGAACTAATCAAGTATTTATAGCTGAACACATCAAGTATTTATAGCTCAACAAGTCAAGTATTAATACCAGAACAAGTCAAGTATTAATACCTGAACAAATCAAGTATTTATATCTGAACAAGTCAAGTATTAATACCTGAACAAATCAAGTATTTATATCTGAACTAATCAAGTATTTATATCTGAACACATCAAGTATTTATATCTGAACACATCAAGTATTTATATCTGAACACACTAAGTATTTATATCTGAACACATCAAGTATTTATATCAAGTATTAATACTGAAAAAAACTTACTCGATTTCTTAGAAGAGATATCAATCTCTTTCTTCTTCTCCTCTTGCTTGATCTCTTTACGAGCTACAAAGAAACATAAAACATCTAATTAAAAATGTGCATAATGACACTTTCAAATATTAATACTGAAATATTAAAGCATAAACAATGGTGCATCCAAATATTTATTCTTATAAAATTAATAAAAAAAACTTACGTGATTCCATTAACCTCTTGCTTATGTGGTTGCGCCATTCAATAGCAGTAACAAACTCAACCAATTTGCTTGCAGATTTCGGTGACATTTCTGAAAGTTGTGGGTGTTCATCTTGTTCAAATGACAGATCGTCAAACCTCTCTTTTTCGTTTAGATCAATAAGTTCTTGGCAAGGTTCCATGGCAAAAAGTCAGAAAATTGGAGTCATTTCTTTCAACAAGTGAAGAAGCTTCTGGTTCGACACACTCTGAAGAGGTGCATACCTTTTACTAAGATGCAAGAATTTATGTGCAGTAAACCCCTGAAAAATCAGTTTCTCGCCTCTGCCCCTTTTCAGTGGATTGCTGTTCACATCTGAAACTTTCACATCCCTCAAGTGAGGCTCTAAAGTTGCCCTCTTCCATGTAATATTCAACTTCCAATTGAGGTATCTAGGAATGCGGCCACCACAATTGTAAACACCTCTGATCTTGACATGCTCATAGAACCATGCCTACATATAAGAAAAAACAAAGAAGGTTTAGTGGTTAATCTCAATTCAACAAGTATTTATAGATGTACAGCTCAAGTATTTATATCAGAACAAATCAAGTATTTATATCTGAACACATCAAGTATTTATATCTGAACCCATCAAGTATTTATATCAACACATCAAGTATTCATATCTGAACCCATCAAGTATTTATAGCTGAACATATCAAGTATTTATATCTAAACATACAAGTTTTTAGAACAAACATGCCAAGTATTTACCCTTATATTTCATTTGATGATTAACAGATAAAATAATTATTAGGTTAGAATAAAAGTTCCTATGACTTACAATCAGAGCCAAAGCACACCCTGGCAGTGTACCTGAAGCCTTTTTCGGCTTCTTCTTTTTCTTAGCAATTTCTTCTTGAGAACTTTCTACAACAACTTCATCTCCATCTTTTTTCAACTTACACCATGCAGCATTATGAGGAATGTTGTCCATCAACATTTGGTGCACCGACTCAGACCAGTTCAGAAACTTGAGTTTTTTCAGATTTTCAGCGACATCGAACATGTGAATTGGCACATTCCCAGTAGATTGCGGGAACAATATAGTTGTAAACAAATACAGCACCAGTAATCGTACAACATCAGCAACTTTATCGTTAATTTCTGAACACAATGACGTATCATCAACTGCTTTCACAATTGCATCTTCAAGTTCTCTGCGAGTGATCTCACCAGTACCTCTCCCAAAATGTCTCGTCCGGAGACCGTATAGAGTCACACATTCCCTCTTGTATTGTACGGGTTTCCCTTCTGTGGAAAGACCCATCACTAAAGCCACTTCATCTGCAGTAAATTTGAGGGAGTGGGCAGTAGTGCTTGCACCACTGCCAGTCTTGAAAATGAAAGATCCTTTCCCATCCCACATCAACAGAATTTGATGTAAGATGGCGTTGTTCACTTCAGTTCCTTTTGGAAATCCAAAGAGGTGGAGAAAATGAGTTTTTGCTAATAACCTTATGTGATGCTCGTTTAGTTTCTTTAAAACTCTCAAATGAAAGAACCTCATAGCTGTGTCAACACAGCATTTGTTCTTTATACAAGAATCTGACACCCTTCGTGGTTTTATTGGTGGATCACCTATGAAGAATAAACAACATAACAAATATTTAATATAAGGTAATTATTAAATACCAATTTTAAATTAACAGATTGTACCTACATATAAAACATCAAGTATTTATATATGAATACTTCAAGTATTTATATCTGAACACATCAAATATTTATATCTGAACACATCAAGTATTTATATCTGAACACATCAAGTATTTATATCTCAACACATGAAGTATTTATATCTGAACACATCAAGTATTTATATTGAAAAACAACAAGTATTTATATCTTAACATATCAGGTATTATTAAACAACTATCAAGTATTTAAATCTAGACATATCAATTAATATATTAACACATCAAGTATTCATATCTGAACATATGAAGTATTTATATCTGAACATACCAAGTATTTATATCTAAACATATCAGGTATTAATGTCAAACAATTAAAATACCTATTTTAGCTGAACATACCAAGTATTTACATCTGAACATAGCTGAACATACCAAGTATGTATAATTACTAATATTTAATATAGTAATTATACATTTGTAAAAATGTACAGATAGCAACATTATAAGGTATTAATGTCCAACAATTAAAATAGGTATTTAACAATTACCTTTCCTATAACCTCGTGGGCGTCCACGACCACGTTTAGCAACTTGTACTAATTCCGCAACTTCTAGTTTTCCTGATTGAAAAGTCATAAATAAGTAACAAGTATTCATATATAAAGAGTCCAATATTTATATTAAATATTTGAGTGTGCATGCTGGATCATATCAGGTATTATTATGAATCTAACAAGCATTTATATCTGAAACATCAAGCATTTATATCTCAACACATCAAGTATTTATATCTCAACACATCAAGTATATCAGAACATATCAAGTATTTATATCTCAACACATCAAGTATTTATATCTGACAATATGAGGTATTACTCCTAAACCCTACACACTAAACACATCAAGTATTATATATCTCAACACATCAAGTATTTATATCAGAACAACTCAAGTTTTTATATCTGAACATATCAAGTATTTATAGCTGACAAGTATTTATGCACAGCTATTAACTAATGATTAAGGTATTTATAACTAAAATTTCATGTACTCCTAAAATATGAGGAATAAATTAGTCAAAAATTATACCTAAATTTACATAGATTGTACCTTCTTCGGGTTTCATCGTGCAGATTGTAACTTGTGGTGATTTCTCAGAACCAGAAATTACTCTCTCTGTTCCTAATTGAAAAGTCAGACATCAATTACAAATAAAACCTAAGGTATTTATACCTAAAATTACATATAAAGAGTCCAATATGTATATTAAATATTTGAGTGTGCATGCTGGATCATATCAGGTATTATTATGAATCTAACAAGTATTTATATCTGAAACATCAAGCATTTATATCTCAACACATAAAGTATTTATATCAGAACACATCAAGTATTTATATCTCAACACATCAAGTATTTATATCTGAACAAGTCACATCAAGTATTTATATCTGACAATATAAGGTATTACTCCTTAACCCTAAACCCTAAACCCTAAACACATCAAGTATTTTATATCTCAACACATCAAGTATTATATCAGAACAGGTCAAGTATTTATTTATATCTGACAATATAAGGTATTACTCCTAAACCCTACACACTAAACACATCAAGTATTATATATCTCAACACATCAAGTATTTATATCAGAACAAGTCAAGTTTTTATATCTGAACATATCAAGTATTTATAGCTGACAAGTATTTATGCACAGCTATTAACTAATGATTAAGGTATTTATAACTAAAATTTCATGTACTCCTAAAATATGAGGAATAAATTACTCAAAAATTATACCTAAATTTACATCTATTACTCAAAAATTGTTCAAAATTTCAAAAAATTAACAGATTGTACCTTCTTCGGGTTTCATCGAGCAGATTGTAACTTGTGGTGATTTCTCAGAACCAGAAATTACTCTCTCTGTTCCTAATTGAAAAGTCAGACATCATTTACAACTAAAACCTAAGGTATTTATACCTAAAATTACATTTAATACTCGAAAATTGTTGAAAATTTCTCAGAAATAACAGATTGTAACCTTCATCAGCCTTTTCTGTGGGTTTCACACTTTGAAATAGTACGATCTAGCTTGTTCGCGTTGCTCACTTGCTCGGAAGTAACACTGACAGTTCCGTCGTTGCTCACTTGCTCGGAAGGATTTCCTTCGCTTTTATCGGTGCTTAACTGGCGTAGAATCACCATTGCGACGGTGTGGATAGCAAATGTGCTTAGACGGTGTGGATAGACAATGGCTTTTATATCTGAACAATGTGCTTTGGTCGGTGCTTCGATCGGTGCTTTGATCGGTGCTTTGATCGGTGTGGAAAGACAAACCCTAGATAGAGAGAAAGAGCGAAAGACGGAGATTGCTTAGTCGGTGATGTGATCGAAGGACAGGAGGTTGCTTGCTCACTTAGTGGTACAGTGGTCTGTTCGGTGATGTGATCGAAGGACAAAAGTTGATGACATTAGTTGAACACGGTTCAAAAGGCGCACCGCTTCGAGGTAGATACGAAGTGGTACAAATATAAATACTTTATCATATGAAATGGCGCATATGCGAAGGTTCAATCATACGAAATGGCGCAACCCATATGAATATAATTTCAAATATGAATGTGTGGGGACCATTTAATGCGAGGACCGTCTCCATTTCGTAAATTATAACAATCATCTCCAAGCATTTCTTTAAAGAGAACGGAGTAGGTCCGATGCCCATCGGACCTACTTTTAGGTTCAACTAGTAAGATGACCGTCAGATCTAGTTTAAGATATTTGCGCACGACAAGTGAAACAAACTCGCACGAAGTTTAAAGCATTCCACACGATCTTAAAGCAAATCGACGGTGGCTAAACCCATCGGACCTACGGTCAAGTCTTCTTTACTAAAATATGCATGCTGATGATACCAAGTATTGATTAGCTAAATAGCAAGTATTCATAACCAAAGAATCCAATATTTATATGTGAAACTACCAATTATTTATACCTGAACAAACCAAGTATTTATATATGAACAAACAAATATTTATATCTGAAGATATCAAATTTATATCTGGACACATCAAGTGGTTATATCTGAACCACCAAGTATTTATCTGGACACATCAGGTATTTATGTCTGAACACATCTAGTATTTCTACAGTTATAAAACATTTAATTATAAACTTTAAATTTCATTTAATATATATTATTTTTCTTATACAATGAAGTATTTATAATAACATAAATGTGTTATAATTTTTTTTATATAATGAATTTGTGCTATATCACGAAGTATTTATTACTATGAAACAAATAAAAAAGAAAACATAATGAATTAGTACACTATATCAACTATAGATGAAAAAAAAATTTGTACAATATATTGCTTCTCGTAGTTCCTCTGCCTCTATTAATGTAAAAAAAATCAACAAAAATATACTATATGAAATGTATTTCTATGAACATCTATATTATCATTTTTTTCTATCTATATCTATACAATTAAATTGAAGTATTAATATTTTCTCCTTTTCCTTCTTTTATTCCTTTACCTTTTTTTCCCTTCCCCTTTTTTTCCTTCTCCTTTTTTTCCTTTGTAATCATTTTGCCAATGGCAATATCAAGTTTACTCTTAATTGTACTTTTTGGGGGCCGTCCTCTTTTTTTAGATTTAGCAGGTGGTAGTAAACTTGTAGATGGTTGATAATTCACTACAGTACTAGTCTGTTGATCAGATGATGCAGATCGTGTTCCACTAAGCACAGTCTCAACATTTTCTTCTTGCATTGTATCACCTCAAAATATAAAAAAGTATTAATACCAATTATAAGAACTATATGTAACTATACTATGAGTTATGTTGAAAAATATAAATAGTTTTTTCCCCAATACCTGTTCCTGAACCAGTAACTACCGCCTGAACGTTCACTTCATCATTAATTACTTCACCTATAAAAAATTGAACACATCAAGTATTTATATCTGGAAGCAGAAAGTATTTATACGTGAATACAATAAGTATTTATACCTGAATACATCAAGTATTGATATCAAAATCATAAAGTATTGATATCAGAAACAGTACGTATTTATACCTGTTCTTGTAACTGCTGAAATATTTTTATTGTTTCTACCTCTAGCTGGTCTCCCCACAACTTGAGAAGTTACTTTTGCACCACTTTGTTCACCATTGACATTTGCTAGTTTCATACAAGTTTGAATTCCAAATATCAATAAAAAAATTATTTCAAATATAAACATAATTAAAGAAATTAGATGAAACAAAATAACAAACCTAATATTATGTTTCTCAATTCCTGAAAACCATTGAAAACTGCACTATGCAAATTTTCGTTAAGACTGCCAAGATGAAGCAACTCTTGAATTATTGGATTTGTAGCCATTGTCAATTGATAGAGCCTAAAGAAAAATGTAAGAACAATAATATCAAGTATTTAATTATATCAGCTTATGTATATATACCTGTGACATAAAATATATATTATAAAATATTAATCAGTTATTTTACCTGCTTTGTTCAGGTATAGTTGGCAAATGTGGGTCAACTATGGACAAATTGTAACGACAGACATCCTTCCTCCACCGCTCCACAATATATTTATCTTCAACAGCAAATATCTTCTCTTGCTTTAAAACTTGGATGGAATGTGCACATAGAATACCCATTGTCTCAAACTTTCTACATATACAATGCACTTCCCTTAATGCTCTCCTATAAATAACAACAAACATTTTGCTCCAACAATCACTAACTTCATAAACTGCTTCTTCGTCTTTTTCTTCGATTAATTTGCATGACAAATTAACACATTTTCTGAATTGTTGTTGACATTTGTAAAAAATATCATTTGTATAACTACGCTGAAACTGAGCCTCCATCGGCAATCCATAATGCAGCATAGGAATTCTATATTTCGATTTGTGATCAGCATCATTCTCATTTTGCCAAATACTTTTCAGAGCTGCTTCAAAATTCTCAACAAAATCTTTAAGACTCTCTCTCTTTGTCAGATAAGAATTCAAGAAATGGTTCATACTTTCTACCCTTTGGGTACTAGTCATTCCAGCCCAAAATTGCCCATCTAAAAATACTGGTACCCATTTCTCTCTTAATTCAAATATCCCTATAACCAGGAATCATTTTCCTTTCCGAGTTCATCCATTAATTTCAACCACTTTTCTTCAAATCTTCTTTCGTTTTCGACTTGTATACAACCTCCTTAACCTTATCGAACTTTGCAGTTTTTTTCTCCTGAACTTTATTGGACTTAACATTATCAGACACAAATCCCCATTTGCTAGGGAGCTTGTGCAAAATATGCCAAGAACAATATCTATGTACTGTTTCAGGTCCCAATACATGTCGTATACCAGATTCAATGCTTGCGCACTGATCAGTAAGAATACCTCCCGGTTTCACACCATCCATGCATTCCAAAAACCTAGACAATGAAAAAGTATTAACAGCCAACTAAACAACTACCAAGTATTTATATATAAACATCCAAGTATTTATACCTAACACCTCAAGTATTTATACCTAACACCTCAAGTATTTTATCTAAAGTATTTTAGTATTTATATCTAAACCATTAAAGTATTATATCTAAACTAGTAAAGTATTTATATCTAAACAATTAAGTATTTATATCTAAACCATTAGAGTATTTATATCTAAACCAGTAAATTATTTATATCTAAACCATTAAAGTATTTATATCTAAACAACTAAAGTATTTATATCTAAATATCTAAAGTATTTACCCTAAACACATCAAGTATTTTTACCTGGCAATGCACCATTTGTAATCTTCCACACTTTCCCTACCGAGCAAAGCACAACCGAAGATAATAGTCTGACCATGGTGGTTAACACCGACAAATAACACAAGAGGCATATCGTACCTGAGACACATCAAAAAAGACAAATTAGTAAATATACATATATATTATTGTATTAATTTCAACTGATCCATGTATTCACTCTTAAAATAGAAAGTATTTATATCTGAACACACCAAGTGTTTATATCTGAAACAACAAGTATTTATATCTGAATACACCAAGTATTTATACCTACACATGTCTTTATATATCCTACTATTTGTACATATTCTGACATATTCTACTAAAAAAAATACTGACATTTATTCTGAAAAAAAAAATGAATTATTACCTATTGGTCAAGTATGTTGCATCCATAACAACAACATCGTGGAATACTTGTAAGATGCGACTACGGCCATCAGCCCAAAATACGCTCCATAAACGCCCATCAGTTGTATATTCGTATCTATAAAAAAATCTCTATCGATCTTTTCCTTCACTCCAAAGTAATCAAAGAGTAGTTGAGCATCATTCCCACCAATAGACTGTAATTTCAACCTCTTGTATTTGTCAATATGATTCCGCGCATCTCTACGAGTAAAAGGACACCGCATATAACCTCCAGCAGTTTTTATTACAAGATTGATATTAACTGATACCACAAGACCTTGGTCTTCATTAAACTCCAATAATCTCTGGTATTGGTTTGGGATATATCGGAATCCTGCAATAAGGAATGCTGTTTCAGGTACCAAATCATGATTGTGCCCTAAAATCACTTTCTTTACTACCCAATTCCCACTCAAATCAGAATCTCCCAATTTAACACATGCCTTACAACCTGTCCCTATATAACCCTTATTCCTCTGTGGGACAGGTCCATCCTCAAGACGTATTGGCTCTTTGCATTTGCCACAGGCAAATGTTACATGGTTGACGAAGGCAGTACCCCTCTTCTTATGGTTTGACCTTTTGACAACAGCAAATCCAATTTTCTTCGCATATAGCTCATAATATTGGCGTGCTTCATCAATCGAATCAAATACATCACCAACAGCTGGTGGCAATAATTCATGATCTTCATCTTCCATATCATCTAATTCATCTTCTACAACTCCTTCAACTTCTTCTACATATCTTTCACCTAGAACCTCAACTTCTTCATCCAACTCATTGTTGACAGATTCCATGTTGAGATTCAAGTCAAAATCTCTGATGCCAACAACATCAACCTCCACTCTTGCATTTCCATTTACATTAGATTTTTCACCTTGAAAATTGTCTGTTTCAGGTTGTGAAACATCCAATATGGTGTTCAGATCCCAGTCAAACTCTCTAATGCCCACATCATCACTTATTACATCATTTTCACGATGCAAATCTTCATAGAAACGATAAAGATTCACCTCATCCACTGCATCACCATTATATTGTATGCATAATTCATCTCCAAAAGACTCATTGAGATCAATATCCATCCTAATATTCAACAATAAAATGCAAAGTATTGACATCAGCGTATCCAAGTATTAATAACTGTAAAGCAAACTGTATATGGCTACATGTAAAGTATTAATACTAAGCATGAGAAATATTGACATCAAGGTATCCAAGTATTAATAACTTTAATAGCAAAATGTATATGGCTAATATGTCAAGTATTAATACTAAACATGAGAAGTATTGACGACAATGATCCAAGTATTAATAACTGTAATACAAAAAAGTAGATGAGTACACTCACGTATTAATATTAGAAATGAGAAGTATTGACATCAAGGTATCCAAGTATTAATACCTGTAATAGCAAAATGTAGATTCTACTCTATATGTTATAAGGCCTGCCAACTGAAGTATTCATAGAGATGTAATGAAGTATTAACATCTATAAACACAATATTATAAGTTTACACATAACAAACATATTTATTCCCATACTTATTATACACATAAAGAACTCATAACAAGAAATATCAACCGATTTCTATCAAGAGATTTCTTAATAAAATGATGAAATTAACACAAAATAGACAATTAGATCATCTTCGCAAATCAAATTGTCAAAAACATCTGAAAATTCAAAATCCAGATTGTGTATATGAAATAGAAACGAAATCACCGAAATCGCCAGAACAAAAACAAAATCACCGAAATAGAACAGAAACAATATTAACCTAGCTGATCACCTTTGAAAAATCACCGAAATCGCTTCCAGTTTCGAAGCCAGACGATCGCCTCCAAATCGCCTCCAAATCGCCTACAAATCGACTCCAAATCGCCTCCAAATCGCCTACAAATCGACTCCAATCGCCTTGAAATCGCCTCGAAATCGACCTAAATTCGCCTCAAAATCGCCGAAGCTTCGAAAAAAGGAAAGAAACGGAGAGAAAGGAAAGTTTGAAATTCAAACTGGAAGTTAATCGGTAGTTGCGGGACCGCTTACGGTTATGGAAGTTATTCGGGACGGAGTAAGTGCGGGTACGATGCGGGTACTCAACTGTGGGTACTAAAATAATTATTTTTTTTTTCTTTAATCAAATTTATGGTCAAAATTAATATAATTTAATGTTTGAAAAATACTGAAACGATATTATTGGTGCGACTCCAAAAATATATCACATGATGAAGCTGTATTATTGGTACGGTTCTATTAGAAAAATAGCAATTTGAAGATTAAATTTTTTAATTTATAATAGAAATCATAAGACAAGTGCCGTTAAGAATTTTTTTATTATAGAAAATATTAAAAAGAAGAAAAAAACACAGAAAGAGTAATGATAATTTTCTATGAGTAGAAGGATTGGCAGGAATTTTACTGATTCTTCAACCAGATCAGTTTTTTTTTTTTAATTTCTATTAAAATATAAAATGTTTTTGAAAAAAAATTATTTTGAAATTTAAACATACTAGAACCACATCTATTTTCTTAAAAAAATTATATTTTAATAAATAAAATAGAAAAAACAACTAGTTTGAATCGGTATGAATTTTAAATCGGTAGATTTTCTATCTATCCTTCTACTCACGAAAATATTTTCATGTTATTACTTTTTTATTTGTGTCTCATCTTTTTTAATATTTTCTACATGTAAAAAATTCTCAAAGAGTGGGTTGTTACGAGAGTGTGCATATTTATATCGTCAAACTGGTAACGATAGTCAAGATGATAAAGCCTCTCGTTGACTTCTTCTTTATTAAACTGTCAAGTCAAGTCAAGGACGACCTTGGGAGATGCGTTAAGAAATTAAATGACATTAATTATATTCTTTATTTGCAACTAAAAATTCCTTTCCACTGAATACTGATTAGTAGTTGCGCTGTCAAAAACAGTGTTCTCGCTCAGCTTTATAATTAAGACGACAAGAACAGGAATTGTCCTTGTCAGAAATGGCTCCGGGTTGCTTACTTCTTCTGGCATTAGCTGCCGTTGTAATTGGAGTCAATAGCCAGTCTGATTCTCTAGGTAAGACTGCTTTCTCTCACATGTATAATGTATTACATTTACCAATTTTCTCTTCTTTTTTCAAGTGATGTTATTAGTATAAATCGACTATATGAGCATGAAACAATCAATACAATGTCGACCGAAATTTGTATTTATATCATTTCAAAAAGAAAATAAACCAAAACACCTCAAATTATGAAAAATACTAGGGCCTCCAAACCAATCTGCGTCTCCATTTTTGGAGGAGCCGCAGATTGATTTGGAGGCTCCTCAAAAATCTAAATATATTTAATATTACATTGCATTTTTTTTTGTTTTTGGAATGCCGCCAAGCCAATCAGCGGCCCCATCCTTGGTGGACCACAGATTGACTCAGAGGCTCTGGTATTTTTTTAAAATTTCAGCAATGTCAAACACCAAAATTCGAGTTGCCCCAAGAAACTTCATTAATTATTAGAGAAAAAAAAAATATCAAGGTTATGTAGGTCCTTCCGAAATTAGTTAGTTGTTGGTTTACTTCTAGAACTGGTTTCATAATCAAATTAACGACATTATGTCCGTTTCATCTGTGTCTCAATTGCTTGGTTTTCATTAATGTCAATTAATATACAAATTGTGTCATCCAAAAGTTTTCAGTTTTTACTCGTAAACCGGCGGGTAACATTAGAATTTGGTTAGAATCTTGATAAAATGAAATTTAATTAATTCTGATCAAATTGTTTCTGGGATTATTAGGTACAGATGTCAAAGGGCTAAAAATCATATAAATTAAGGATATATCAAAGATCTTTGGGGTCACAATTTAATTTGGCCATATATATATAAGCTTAATCTCTTAATTGCTTTCTCACACCCCATTAGGACATTACCCACCCCGAAGGGAGAAAAATAATGGAACAACAAAAGTAAAGGTTTCTTCTTTCTCTACCAACTGTTCCACATATCGTTTCTCCCTTATCTGTTAAAGCTGTTTCTGGTTTATGCATGGTTCGGTGAGTCATAATTAAATATATATATATATATATATATATATATATATATATATATATATATATATATATATATATGAGCTTGGCTACTATGCTTATATAAGCATAAGCCCCCATATGCTTATAACTCATTTTTGCGTTTCCAATGTTCAAATGGTCGATCCGACCGTTCATCTTGTTCTCCATATTAATATGTGCTTGGAGACTAAATTTTACATTTTTCTGAATTTTTTTACTATTTATTAAGCCACTTTGAAAATTGCTGATCTGGGTGAACAGTAAAAACAGTGTTTCCAAAATTCTGGACCACCAGATCAGAAACTTTCAAAGTGGCTTAATAAATAGTAAAAAAATTCAGAAAAATGTAAAATTTAGTCTCCAAGCACATATTAATATGGAGAACAAGATGAACGGTCGGATCGACCATTTGAACATTGGAAACGCAAAAATGCTCATTTAAGCATATGGGGGCTTATGCTTATATAAGCATAGCCAAGCTCATATATATATATATATATATATATAGTAATAGAGTCTTGTAATAAATGGGGGTCAATTGACCCCATTTATTTTCAAAATTTTGTGTTTATTGGTAAATTTATATATAATTTAGTAGAAAATGCTATGAAATTATTAAATTGACTCCTGTTCGCAGCATATAAATTTTATATACTTGATCCCCATTCACGTTTGACCTCCATAGTCTGAAAGTCTGGCTCCGCCCCTGTATAGTAATGCACATGCATTACCAGTCTTTTTTCTTTCTGAGAGGTGCATGTATTATCGTTTTAGTTAAAAATTTAATGAAACAAAAGTTTCCGATCATTGAACAATCAGTTAATATTTGGCTGACAATTCAAGCAAAAAGTTTCAGATATGCAAGCACTAGTAAAAACTTAAGTAGAGCTTTGAGCAACCTTTTTTTATTTTGACAAGAAAAAAATAGAAGTCTAGCTTCCAATTTCCATTAATCATGACACAAGTTATGTCTGTTTTACATTTTCCGAAAATAAATTGAACAGAAAAACATAACTAAGTCTGTAAGTAGTAAAAAGAAACATAAAAGAAAGAGAAATAAGAAAAAAAAAAAAATCACTGCAATGCCACAGAGCTATGTAGTGGGAACTATGTGGAGTTATGTTGGACTCTCTGTACCAAACCAAGCTGAGATTTCCCCCAGCACTTCAACTGCCAGAAACATGTTGTGAGTAGTAATCTTACAATGCGCTTTTCTGATCGATTAAGTATACATCTCCTGAAATTTCCTCTTGCAAAGTCAGATCCTGATCCCAATGAGTTATAAGTTCGCCTGATTCGCAGAATTGTTGCTTTGGTGTACACACATGTTGAAAAAATGTGTGACACAGTTTCTTGATCTGTCTTACACAGGCTACATTTGTTTGGCATATTCCATCCCCTTTTCATGAGATTATCCACCGTCAATATTTTGTTTTTCAACATCAGCTAAGTGAACACTATTACCCTTGTTGGTGCTTGTAACTCCCAGAAATTGTTAATCCTTTGCTGCACGTATGGGCCCTGCTGCATTACCTTATAGAATGTTTTAACAGAGAAAGAGCCTCCCTTTTGCCATTTCCATATAAGTGTATCTTTTTGTACCTGATCACCTTGTCTGTTTGCAATCTCTAGCATGAGTTGTATTTGTTGTTCTTGTGCCAGTTGTGACCAAGGCTGACAGATATTTTGTATCCACTTGTTGTTTGTGATGGCCTGCTGTACGGTGATGTCTTTGTGTGTGGCATGTTGATATAACTCCTGATATCTTATAATTAGTGGTCCATCTAACCAGGGGTCATACCAGAATGATACCTGAGCACCTTCAAAAATCTGAAATGTGGTGGATACAGTCATGAATGGGTACATATGTTTCATGCTTTTCCAGAAAGCTGTTGCTTTGTGATGTTCCCATGGCCTGATGTGATGCTTGTATTATTTGCTGGTACTATTTCCATCCATGTTGATCTTATGGTGTTCATCCATTTGAACATGATTTTTGCCATCAATGCCATATTCATGATTTGAATGTTTTTTACTCCTAGCTCACCTTGTTGCTTAGTCATTGTGACTAGTTCCCATGCAGCCAAACTCATGTATCTTGTTCCCTGAGTATTACTTTTGTGCCCATTCCACATAAATCTTCTTTCTATTTTATCTATCTTGTTTAGTATCCATTTTGGCAACATGAAGGTTTGCATCATGTATACTGACATTGCTGAGAGAACAACATTTACCATTGTAATTCTCCCACCAATTGACAGCATGTTTGTCTTCCATAATGAGAGCCTTTTTTTCCAATTTTTTTAATTAGTGGCATGTAGTGTTTCTTTTCTCAGTTTTTTATCAAAGAGGGGCATCCCCGGATATGTGATTGGGAAGGAGGCTGCTCTACATTCCAAGATGTTAGCCATTTGTTGAGTAGTAGTAAGATCCTGTGTTGTAATTAGGAATTCTAATTTTTCGATATTAGCCTTTAGTCCTGACAAATTTGCAAACATTGTCAGTATGACTTTGAGGAACTGTACTTGTTGTTGTTGAGGTTTTAGAATGAACAAGGTATCATCAACAAAAAAAACAGGCAGGGTTTGCATCCTTGGAATGGTGGTTGGAGCAGCTGTAGGGTTATTAATTTTTCTGTCCAAGCTGAGAGGAAATCCATTGCAATTATAAAGAGGTAAGGAGATAAGGGATCCCCTGTCTCAGTCCCCTTTTCAGTGTGATACCTTTTCCTGCCATAGTCAATTTTGTACTGAGGGTTATTAAAATTATGCTGAGCTTTGCGCCGTGGCAGAAAACATAATTTTAATAACCCTGCATCAAACTTAAGCTGAGCTTTGTGCCAAGGGTAAGCCAATTTTTGTAGTGATAAAACAGATTCCTAAATATACCCTTGCGGATAAAACAAATTCTTGCAGTTATAGTTTATTGGCTTGGAAAAGTATGAATAATTGCACCACCTTTTCTTCAGGATATATGGATGATCGATGTATGACTTGTTCAATAATAGTATAATACTGCAAAAATCATGTTTCAGTTGAATTGCTGCCTTTCTTTTTGAAAAATTTTAGAAATAATTTGTCATCACTTTTTCTTTACAGATTTTATAAGCATTGATTGTGGACTAGCTGCAAATTCTAGCTTTGTTGCTAGCGATACTAATTTGACTTATGTGTCTGATGATCAATTCATAGACACGGGAGTGAAATATGGTATCTCTTCGCAGTATGCTACAAACAGCTTATACAAGGAATATTTGACTGTCAGAAGCTTTCCCAATTGGACACGAAATTGCTACACCATAAGATCCTTAAAAGTAGGATCAAAATATCTTATAAGAGGATTATTTATGTATGGAAACTATGATAAATTAAACAAGCTTCCAACCTTTGATGTTCATTTGGGAGTCAATTACTGGGATACTGTTGAAATAACCACGGTAGATGGTGCCACTTTCAGTGAGATTATCGCCACAACCACTTCTGACTACCTTCAAGTTTGCCTTATTAATACAAATCTTGGCAATCCTTTTATCTCTGCGCTAGAGTTAAGGCTCTTGAGCACGAGCATTTATAATTTGGCAAATTCCACACAATCATTGGTTACTTTCGAAAGGTGGAATTTAGGAGCAAGATATCAACTAAGGTAAACATGTTCAATTAACTGAAAAAAAAAAAAAGTAGTGTTTTATTAACCAATTATAGTGGTTAGATACTGTCTGTTGCCGGCCGGAATACATCTTAATTTTTATTTCAATGTTGCCGGAATCTTAATACGTTTTGTCTAATTGAAGATCGATAATGGTACCAAACTTCTAGATTTTATTGGCTTGATTTAATTCTCTACTGGGTACAAACTCAAAAGAAAGTGCACATCTATCATATAATATATAAATCCTTGGACTCAAATCAGTCAATTTGCTTGCTTACGCACATCTAGAGTTCTTTTTTAATAGATTAGAAAAGAGAAGGCCAGGTAATGTTCTCAACCAGTAGTGTGTATATATATATATATATATATGGTCATCACTCTCTTCTTTCACTGCTTTGTTAAAAAACTAATTAAAAAATTAGGTACCCTGATGATCCATATGACCGGATTTGGGCGCCCTACGTGAAGAAGACATGGAGAAATATCTCCACCAGTTCCAAAGTGGACACGGACACAGATTTTGCGACCCCCTCTGGTGTCATGCAAACTGCTGCCACCACTTTAAGCACCGAACAATCCCTTGATCTCTCCTGGAACAGTGACAAAACATACTCAGAATTTTATGTAATCCTTCACTTCAGCGAGATCGAGAACATATCATCCACTGATTTAAGGGAGTTTGATATATATGCCAACGGAAAGCCAGTGTTCAACAAGTCAACTGTACCTGATAAACTATTTTCAGGATGGGCCAGATACACCCACACAAAAAGCCTTGAGTATAATGTTTCGCTTAAGGCTACTTCAAACTCAACTCTGCCGCCTCTGTTGAATGCGTTTGAGCGGTACCTCATTACACCCGCTACTGGGATTCTCACCAATAGTGGTGATGGTATGTTTGATCATATATATTAGTCTCCTCTAATTTAGTTTACCTTTTTTTACAAGGTACAACCCACCGGTTTCATTGAAACAAAAGTGTTTTTATTATATACCAAACCTCTGGTATCTAATGAAGTGTTTACGCTATTACATAACCAAAACAGCTACTAGAAAAGTAATCTAATTTATTTTTGTTTAACCAATCATGTGATCATTAACTGGTTTTGTTAATTCGTTCAATGCAAGAATCTTGATCTAATGGATCAAAAAACAGGGGTGTCATGTGACCATGAGAGAACCACAATTGCTTCTTTGAAATGAACAAGTCATAGACTCACAGTGTTCCTTAATAAAAGGAATAACACAACTTATTATTCGTCCTATCCTTTAGATCCTTCATTTTTATTTCATGTTTCATTAATATTTCGTTTATTTATTTTCCAGGGTTGTTTTTCACAATTCTCACCCTTTTATAATTGATCATTTGGGACTCTTTTGTAAGGACGATGTTTGAAATTGAGTTCTGCTTTTGAAGTTGAAAAGAATTAACTAATAATGCCACATGTTTTGATTGCTTGTTGAGTTATCAAAACTTTCCAAGTGATGCCATATTGTATGTACTTTTTAATCGCAGTTACTGCCATTAACACAATTAAAACGAACTACAAAGTAAACAAAGGTTGGAGTGGTGATCCTTGTGCTCCTACAGAACTCTCATGGACCAGTGTCACATGCAGCGCTGATTCCACTGGCATTCCAAGGATCACAGCCTTGTGAGTATTTATTTTACAACAAAATTCTTTTTCAAATAAGAAGCTACTAGCTTGTAAGAAAATTATTTTTCTTTCAGAAACCTATCATCGTGTGGATTGACAGGGGCAATAATATCCTCTTTTGGAAAGCTAAGCTCTCTCAAGTCACTGTAAGTTCCTTTCAAGTTAAAATTAAGTTCTTAGTTGAGATTACTTTGGAATCCCAACTTAAGCACTGAAATCTGGGAAAACACAGTTGAAATCAATAGTATGGAGAATATTATATTGTGTTGTGCAAATTAAAAATTTAATCTGGGAATTAAAACCTTTCCTACACTGGTAGATTTCAACTTTTCTAGGGCCTGATTTGTCCTTTTGTTTCCTTTTACAGGGACTTGTCTAGTAACGACTTGTCAGGAGGTCTCCCTGCTTTCCTTGAACAACTAACAGCTCTTACATACCTGTAGGTTTTCACATTAACCCATATATCGTTCAAACAAAAACGCCATCATCCATTAACTAATTATTTTATGAAATTTTCAGGGACATAACAGGAAACAGCAATATTTCTACCACCCTTCCTCCTGGTCTTCAGAAAAAACAAGAAAATGGAACTCTAACATACAAGTAAGTTTTGTTGTTTACGAATGGTTTAATTATTTCTCGTCTTTTTGGAATGTATTCGAGTAATACAGTTGAATTTTTTTCTTTAGGATTACTTCGTTTATTACAGCTCGTCACATATTTAGCCCAGCAGAAAAATATCAGTTGAATCAAACAAATGCCCACACAATTATCAGCACACACATAGAAAATTAAAAATTAGTTATAGAAAAGTAAAATGAAAAATTACCTGTGTGGTCCCAAATTCTCAACACCGCATGAACCACCACTTGGACATTTCATCAAACAATTTCTGTGCACATGATAAAATGTCCACCTAAAAATAATGTAAGAAAATATTGCAATTTACATAGCGGGCTAACCCATCTGTACCCTTCTACCTAATTGAGGAAAGATCAACCAAGATATTTTCCTAATGCTTTGGGGCTAAACAGTCTATACCTAGCTGAAAGAATTACAGTACATCCAGTACATTCCTTAGCATCTTACAGGGTAATTGTGCACATCACCTGTGTGTTCCTTAACAGCAGGAATCAATATCCAGCTTCCACAACTTCCTTTTACTCTTTTATTTTCTTCCCCACATTTGGCTTACCAGAAATAAAGTGAAACTGCCTGAGGGCAATTTTGGACCTAGTAAGTAGGGAGAGGCTTAAAGCAAATCATGAAAATTGAAAATAACATCAGCATAACTGACTGCATTCTGGTCCCATCACAGACTATAAAAATTAATTTGCAAGATGGCTTCTAATTATGTTGGCCTCATTTGTAAAAAAACTCAGCCGGTTTGGAGCTATTCAAGCTTCTAATTATGTTGGCATTTTCAATTTCTTTTTGCTGTATAGGTTTAAAGATTCTATAAAGCCGAGTAATAACAAAAAGAAAATCCCAGTAGTTCTAATAGCAGTGGTGGTGGTGGTGATTGGGGTGCTTCTCATTGCAGTGGCAATTATACTAATCCTGTGCTTGAAAAGGCCCAAAGGTAAGACATGCCAGTAAGATAAAATAAATAACTATTCTCCAATTGTCTGTTTCAAATGATACAGTTTAACACATAACCAGGAAATATTGGACTATAATCAGGAAAATTCAGGTGGTCCGAACTTGTACCAGTTTGGATGTCTTACTGGTGCTGGTTTTCTGTGGTTACATGGAGTTCTTTCCTCCATTTCTGTTTGTTGATTCAGATGTCAAAAACCTAACATTAAGTAATAATTATGACCTAAATGCTGTGGTACATCATCATTTATTATATAAACACAAAACGCTCACATCTGCATCAGCTTAAATCTAGATATATATTTACTTTTTAAAATTCAAGGTTGACAAGATATACCTTAATTTTTTTATCTCGCAGAAAACCAAATAAACATACCAAAACCAAATGAAAGCTATGGATCCACCCCACTAGCAAATCATTATGCAGGAAACTATGGAAATAGTCCACAAGTAAGCATTCCCCCTGCCAACAGTGCTGGCTCCAATTATGCAAGCCTATCTAAACCAAATGAAGCAGGAGAAGGAATGTTGAATTTTGAAAACCGCCAATTCACTTACAGTGATCTGATGAAAATTACAAATAGCTTCAAGAATAATATTGGCACTGGAGGATTCGGAAGTGTGTATGGGGGCATCCTGGAAAATGGAACTCAAGTTGCAGTGAAGATGCGCTCTCACTCATCTTCACAAGGAGTCAAAGAGTTCTTAGCTGAGGTAACCATTTTATATTACATTTCCGTATCTTAGCCCTTGCTAACAGTCTGTTCTTATTGGTAATGTTCGGATTTTTTTGGTTCTAATTAGGAGGCTAACATAACAATTTCTGGTTAAAGATATATGCCATTTTCCTTTGTTTCCAGGCTAAAAATTTGGCAAGGGTTCATCACAGGTACTTGGTGTCACTAGTTGGCTATTGCAGGGATGGAGATTGTATGGCGCTTGTGTATGAGTACATGCAAGAAGGAACTCTACAAGATAAACTCAGAGGTCATTACTACTTTTTACCCAATCATTGTCTTTTCTCATGATCAAGGTTATTCAAATAGTTATTTTGTCGGACTGCAGATAATGGAAGGCCATTGACTTGGAAACAACGGCTTCGAATTGCTTACGAATCTTCGATAGGTATAACAACTCTTTAAAAACTGAATTCTGAGGCATATATCCTTTTGCTCAATGATGTGGATAATTACTGGACAATATTTTTTTTCGAATTTTCTCCTCCTATTAAAAAAAGTCAAAATATCATAATTTTGAAGTACAAGTAGAGACAGTAACAAATATTACAATTCCATTGTCATTTGAGGTCTAGAATTTTTTGTTATCCAGGATCTAAAAAGTAGAGCATGATGGAAAGATTGAAGTCCTTGAACCGTCATATTCAAAAATATATATCATTGGTTAAAATACTGGGGGCAAAATTACTTAATTGAAATATCATCATTTAACTAAGTGTTTACCAATACAAAAACAATGAAGGGTTGGAGTATTTGCACAAGGCATGTAATCCACCACTAATCCATAGAGATGTGAAGACCAACAACATTCTTTTGAATGCAAATCTTGAGGCAAAGATTGCCGATTTCGGCCTCTCCAGAGCTTTCAACGATGCAAGTAGTCATGTTTCAACTGCATTAGTTGGCACCCCCGGCTATATAGACCCTGAGTAAGACCCGTTTTCTTTATTTCTTTTTATTTAGCAATCTCTTTTTAATATCTTTTCTTTGATATACTTAATATCATAACCAGCTTTATTCATTCTCAAGAGTTTTCTTCTCCGTTGGTTAAAGAGTCATTTACTTCAGAATTTACCTTAGCAGTTGCCTACCAAGTAATGACAAATGTAACAATAATCACCTGATTCAGCCCTGAAATAAATTCAAATATGTTACAGCATGTGAATTGAATTCTTTTATGTCTGCTGCATTAAATAAAGCCTTCAAACATTACACAATAGATTCAATTAAGAAGTTGTTTTACATCAGATATGACTCAATCTATGCACATTCAGGTACCATTCCTCATACCAGATAAGTGAAAAGAGTGATGTGTTTAGCTTTGGAGTAGTTCTGCTAGAAATCATTACAGGCAAGCCTCCCATCATTGCAGGACCAGATGGGGGCCATGTGACAAAATGGGTAAGTCAAAAACTATCAAGAGGAAACATAGAAAGCATAGTGGATCAAAGAATGTATGGGCAGTATGATATAAATTCTGTTTGGAAGGTTGCTGACCTGGCGCGCAAGTGCACTGCACACAGCTCTGCACAGAGGCCTACCATGAGTGTAGTAGTTGCAGAACTCAAGGAAAGCCTTGATTTGGAAATTTCTACAGAGGGCACCCGTAACGGGAGTACAACATATAAAGACCCGAATAATTATGCAAGGAATGACAATTTTGTAAGTGATGTTAGTCAAAACAGTGCTTTCGAGACGGCCGACATGGAAGGCATGCCTGCACCAGGTCCAGCAATGAGATAATTTGTCCGTCTCTTCCCTTAGTGGATTGCCTTGTTTTGGTAATCCCTTGTGATAAATAAATTGGCAGTCTTTTGTGGAAAGAATTGAGGTGCTTTTTAGCAAATTGTCTAAAACATTTTGGGCATTCCTTTCTATTTTAAATTTTTTTTTTTTTGGGTTAGTACTTTGCTGCACTTGCATTAATTTCTAGTTTGCGATTGTGATATTATCTAGCATATCTTGTGTAATAATAACAATAATTTCTAGGCTCCAAATGTGCTTCTTTTAAACAAATGAAACCATATGGGCCCACTAATCTTTACTTTGACTTATTATTTCATATGTTGTTACTGTATTTCAAAAGAGAAAACAAAAGGTTCATATAGACCGGACAAAAAAATTCATTTTAAATTTAGCAATAAATACATACTCAAGTGACAAATAACCAAGTAGAGTTGTTCTCTACCATGCAAAATCCAGTTTGCCGTCTTACTTTTGTGAACCCCAATTTGGCTTCTTTATATGTGACGAATAGACAAGTTAAAATATGGAGTAGTTTTAAAAGGAAAACACCATTTTATCTCTCTTTTATCTAACTGGTAACTAATTATATAAACTATAGAAAAAAATGCCAAAATTGCTATCTTGTAGGTCCGACTATTTAGTTTTACACCCAATACCACAAGCAACTCAAGTTGAATTACACAACAACTAACCATTCTAAGTTTTAAAATCACATCTCAACATCCATTTAAACAATCAGATTGAGTGTCAACGAATGAGAATTTCAAGTCAATTTTGAAGTTAGGCAAGTCCATTTTGTTAGTCATTTGGAATTTCAGGTCAACTTAATCAAAATATTAACAAAAAAATCAATCAGAAGAATTTAGTTAAAGTCAAATTAATTGTTGAGATCAGGATACCAAGACGCTTCTTTTCAAGGATCAAGAGCCCCAATGGCCAATAATAAAAAATAAAAAAGAGGAGCCTAATAAGAAAAAGAAAGCAATGAGAAAATTATAAAAGAGTTCTAACCCTCTGTGTGATGGTCAAGTGCCTCTTCTTCTCAACTCTTCAACACTGCGGAGCAAAACCCTCGCCCATGTTGGATTCCCCATTTATTAAAGGCCGTGCGACCTCCAATCTTCCTTACCTTCCATGCTTCATCACTGCCGTCCAACCACCCGTGCGGGCGGTGCGGCCGCTAATCTAATCTGGCTTTTGCGGCGGCATAGGGAGAGAGCGAGAGGAAGAGGAAGAAGGGGGAGAGAGGGGGTTCGATGGACAAGGCCCACGAAAGTGGGGGTCCGGATCCTAAAGTAACTCAATTTTTGGGTTTGGATCGGGACCGTCCGAATCGAATCCATCGCTCGAGATCGCCTCGGGAGAATCAGTCGCTCGGGATGCGTGCGCTCCACTTTAAATGGATGGTCACAGATTCATATCGGACGGTCCCGATCCAAAACCCAATTTTTGGGTTACTTCACTGGATCTGAATTCCGAAAGTGGGAACAGCGAAGAACGGAAATGAAATAGAAGATACTGGCAGATATTTAATCAATAACCGTGTAATCCTCGAGTCCGGATCTCCAGAAATAACCCATTTTTTTAGATTGCATCCGAACCGTCCGATCAGAATCCTGACCAATCCAGTCCGAAGGTGAAATGCATGAGCACGGACCTTTTAATATTCACGTCGAAACAAATTGGACGACTCGGATCCAAAATGTGCTGGCAGCCGAATTCGTAATCCTCCTCGTCTCAAAAATTGAGATGAGCGACTGCGAGTCGCACAAAAAGTTGGTTGTAAATTGTTTGAATTCAATCCGGCACTAGATGTCCCGACCACCGCGACTTGTGCTGAATTGTCTTAATTTGTTGAGAGAAAATGACCCGATATGACTCGTTTGACCAAACTCCTTTCCTAATGGAGTAATTTACTTTTCTTTTTCGTTTCTTTTTTTTTTGTTTTGGCCCAAATGTCCGTAGGCTCGAATGGAGCCGATATTTTTTATTAAAACCCCAAAAAAAAAACAAATTATCAAATCTGCTCCCACTTCAAAATTATAATTATTTCTACCCTAACCGCCCGTGGGCTGGGCGGTCCACTTTTCCCACCAGACCGCCCAGTAGTCGGGCGGTCCACTTTCGATACCTGACCGCCCAGCGCCCGGGCGGTCCACTTTTAAAACCTGACCGCCCAGGGGCTGGGCGGTCGACTATGAAATTTTTTTTTTTTTTAAAAGCGGTCCGCTGGGAGCAGACCGCTCCCCATCTCCCTCTCTTTCGCCTCTGCCTCCAGCCGCGTCGCCGCCCGAACCACCACCCCAGCCGAAGTCTCTCTCTCCCTCTCTCCCTCTCTCCCTCTCTCCCTCTCTTCCTCTCTCTCTAGAGCTCTCTCTCTCTCTCTCTCTCTCTCCCTCTCTTCCTCTCCCTCTCTTCCTCTCTCTCTCTTCCTCTCTCTCTCTTCTGCCATTCTCTCTCTCTCTCTTCCTCCCTCTTCCTCTCTCTCTCTCTTCCTCTCTCTCTTCCTCCCTCTTCCTCTCTCACCCGAACCCTAATTTCGGCCATCTCGGCGACAGTCCGATTATTTTCGGGTAAGTTTCTAAATAATTTTTTTAATTTATATTTTGTATCTTGTATTGGCATTGGAACGATTGGTAGAATTGAATTGTTAATTATCGTGTCCGGGTTGTTGATTTTCCCGAAACGATTGAATTGTTCAAAATTAGAGTTTCCGGTATGAGTTTGTAGTTTAGGGATTTAGGGTTGACAAAACTGAAGTTTATAAATTAGGGTTGACAAAACTGAAGTTTATAAATTAGGGTTGAATTGTTAATTATCATGTGCGGGTTGTTGATTTTCCTGTCGCGATTTAATTGTTAAATTAGGGTTGAATTGTTAAATTAGGGTTTATGATTGAATTGTTTAAATTAGGGTTGAATTGTTAAATTAGGATTTAGGGTTGAATTGTTTAAATTATGTTGAATTGTTAATTTAGGGTTGAATTGTTAAATTAGGGTTTAGGGTTGAATTGTTAATTTAGGGTTTAGGGGTTAAATTAGAATTTAGGGGTTAAATTAGGGTTTAGGAATCAAATTAGGGTTTAGGGTTGAATTGAATTCCTAAATTAGGGTTTAGGGTTGACATAATTAGAGTTTATAAGTTAGGGTTTATAAATCAGGATTTGTAAGATAAAATCTTCTGTTTATTGAAATGTAGTATGGTCAGAACTAGACGGGGACGTGCATGGGATGCCCCTCTGGAGACGGGGGAGAGTTCACATGATCACGATGCTGAGGCATCCGGTGCAGCGGCATCCAGTGCAAAGTCATCCGGTGCAGAGTCGTCCGGTGTAGATGCTCCCTTTGGAGATTATCCCCCTCACCATCCTGACACGTTTAGTCCTCTTCTGTGGATCCCACATGTCAGGCACCGTGTCTCACTTGCATCTATGGAGGTACGTTGGTTTTGTATTCCTAATTTAAATAGCATTATTTAATTAGACGTTTATATTGAAATAATTGTAAAATGCAGGACACGACGATGAATGACAGTGAGGCATCGCACCCCCGAGATACCATACGTCCGTCACCCGTTGATGGAGCAGTGCATCATGCGTCTCGGGTTGTATCAGTTGGCCACCATGCCTCACTGTGATATTGATCAGGCCCTCGTTTGCGGTCTAGTGGAGAGATGGCGACCGGAGACGCATACATTTCACCTTCCGGTTGGGGAGATGACAGTCACACTAGGTGATGTCAGCGCCTTGTGGGGTTTACGGATAGACGGCGACCCCATCGGTGGTGTCTCAGACCATCCAGACCTGATGCACATGATACCGGAGCTGCTGGGGGCCGCTCCGTCGGACTTGCAAAAGAAGAAGAAGAAGAAGAAAGGAGAGGAGGAGGAGGAGTACCGGTATTCACAGAGTTACATCAGTCTTGCGGCGCTCCGCAGATACTTCCACCGGCGTAGGATCACCCCCCAGACACGTGACGAGCAGGCTGTTCTGAGGTAATCACAAACAGTTGCAAATTAAAATATGTTATGGATTGAACAAAAAATGTAGTTATTTATGTTTCTAATTTATATTGCAGGTACGTGAGGGCGTTTGTCATGGATTTATGTGGCAGCGTCATGTTTGTCGATTCCAGCGGTGACGCAGTCCCGATTATGTTCCTCTCTCTGCTGAGGGACATTCAGCGGCCGTCGAGGTGGAATTGGGGTGGAGCCGTGCTCGCTCACTTATACCGGGGCTTGTGTCATGCTTGTCTGGTAAGTTTGTACAAATATTTTAATTTTTTTATTACATATATTATGGTTCCATATTTACCATAAATGCATCGCATGTCCAAAATTTAGGCGACGAACAGGCAGATTGCCGGACCACTTCTTCTACTCCAGCAGTGGTCCTGGTCACATCTACCGGTGTGTCGGCCTGTTCCTCCAGCTTAGGAGGGGCTATGGATGGGAGATGACCCCGAGAGACGTCCGGGGTACGGTGCCATATGGAGTACTCCCCTCACGTACGAGGACACGGGCAGAGGGAGGACCGTGGGGATTTCGTATGTCCGGGGCCAGCTCCAGATGCTTCACGAGGCGAGCGTCACCTGGTACCCCTATCGTGTGTTCTACGATCGGGGCCTTCTGTGCCCGCTGACATTAGAGCAGAGACCTCTCTCGTTTTATCGGGGGCCGTACGTATGCTTCTCGATAGTTGAGTATCACTATCCTGATCGAGTGCCCCGTCAGTTTGGCTTGGATGCCTATGTCCCTGATTTTCCAGAGTTGGGCGAGCAGCGGACCACCCAGCTGCACAGGTAACTACCCACTGCCTTATTGTTTCCCTATTTTATTACTTGCTCAGCCATACACGTTACTAATTAATTTATATTGCAGCACTAAACACAACAAGCCCAAAGTCGACTGGAGCACGCGTTTCTGGGAGCATTACCAGCGTGCTGCATCACCCCAGTTTCACTTATGGACCCCGCCTCCAGCTCCAGATGCCCCTATGCCGGTCGGGCCTTGGAGATTGCGGTATTTAGTCTGGTACCAGAGATGGGGCATGCCGACGGTTTATCTACAGGGGGACTATGGTATGCTCTTCGACGGAGACTCACGGGTGAGGGTGACGGATCTTGGACTTACTTGCCTTTCGGTCTGATCCATGCTCGTTTGGTATGTTTACATGAAACTGACATGCTTAAAAAATTGTAGTTATTTATTCATCTTCTAATAATAATAATGAAAATACATTGTGTGCAGATTTTGACCGCTATTAGAGGAGTGGCACACAGCTTGGTGTGCATGGCGAGAAGAAGTTGGAGAGCGATAGGATGTCAAATGCTCCAACACAGTGCACCGATCGTTGAGGACTCTGGCTGGGACGGGCGCCTCGTTGGTATGTTGCACGATGCCGGGGAGGACATCAATTGGCGCGAGATAAAGGCCCCACCACCAGATCCGGAGCAGCCTAGAGCCCCTATCTACGCTGATGAGATGCCGCCACCTCCTACAGGTAATAATATGTCATACAAATGATCATTATTAAGCGTCTCTTTAAAAGATCATTATTATTAATTTATCTTCATTTCTGCAGATGATGACTCGGGTTGGGCGATCCACCAATGGGTGTTGAACAACAACGCGTGGAACGCGTACTACAACGAGCATGGAGTTCCAGTGCAGCATGTCGAGGTAGCAAAAGTTCATTATTTAATTAATTTACTCGTTACTTATATGTCTTTAATTTAACATTGTTTACATGCAGGATGAAGCTGCCGCCGCCGCCGCCGCCGTTTTCTCTTTGGATGACCTAGCTCCAGATGAGGGCGGATGGGAGCCAGCTAGCTCCCACCGACCGCAGTATATGGAGCCCAGACAGCACGACGGCGAGGCCAGTGGGAGTGGGGCACAGACTGCAGATGGCTTTGCCGCTGCTATATTTGGCACACCGCCTCCGGCCACGTATCCTCCTACTTGGGAGGCCGATCCGTGGGTGTTGCGTACACATGCGGGGATCCATGGGGAGCATGCATTACACCTGGGGGCGGACCCATTGGCGCGTGAGGCCGTACACGATGACATGCAGGTGGATGAGGTTCACCAGAGGCGTCCGCCGTCGCAGAGAGAGCGCCATGCACCTACTAGGTTGGACCTCTCCGGACCTCGCCCTCGTCGTCGCCGTTAGGGTTTTTATATTTTTTTTAGTTTGATAGGTTTCTAGTATTTTAGTTTGATAGGTTTCTAGTATTTTAGTTTGGATTATTATATTTCATGTTTGGACTGTTATGTTTCATGTTTAGACTTACCATTTAGATTACCTACTTTTATTGTTTATACTTACTATTTAGATTACCATTTAGAACATTTAAACATTAACAAACTTAATATAAAACTAATCAATTATATTAAAACTACACAATTACATAACATATAAAAATAATCGTCAATTATAAAAATATAATCATCAACAAATAATAAATATATATCATACAATTTAATATAAAACATTCAAACAAATCATTACAACAATTTAATATAAAACATTCAAAAATCATTACAACAATTTAATATAAAACATTCAAACAAATCATTACAACAATTTAATATGAAACATTCAAAAATCATTACAACAATTTAATATAAAACATTCAAACAAATCATTACAACAATTTAATATAAAACATTCAAAAATCATTACAACAATTTAATATAAAAACATTCAAACAAATCATTACAACAATTTAATATAAAACATTCAAACAAATTAAAACATAAAACCTTATAAAAAAAAAATTTCATAGTGGACCGCCCATCCCTTGGGCGGTCAGCTTTGAAAAGTGGACCGCCCAGCTGCTGGGCGGTCTGGTGGGAAAAGTGGACCGCCCAGCCCACAGGCGGTTAGGGTAGAAATAATTATAACTTTCGAGTGGGAGCAGATTTGATAATTTGTTTTTTTTTTGGGGTTTTAATAAAAATATCGGCGAATGGAGTGACCGATTTTTTAATACCCTCAACTAAATAAAAATTTTGAAAAAAATGCCCTCGATTTTTCAAAAATTTGAAAAATGACACAACCATCACATCATGTGGCAGTTGCTATAGTAACATTTTTTTAGAGACATTTAGTATGTATAGAATAAATGTTTTACATCTGGGCCGTTCGGCAAGAGCGGATTAAGAGTGAAGGATTAAGAGCTTAAGGAGCATTAAGGAACCAATGTTCGGTTGTCTTAATCCGTGGGTGAAAGCTAAGGAAGCTAAAAGAGGGGGTAGAGGTGTCTTAAGGTCCGGGCAAAATGAGGCTAAAAGATGTGATCTTAATTCGCGCTAAGGAACCGGTGTTCGGCACGATTAAGCAGCTTAGGAAGCTAAAGGAAGCGGATTAAGCCTTAAGAAAGCTTAATTTCTTATTGCCGAACAGCCTCGTAGGTACTAACAGTAATTTGGTCTAGCTGTTTTTCTGATTTCTTTTATGATTTTCTTGTTTTTAGATACTCTTATTCTTTGATTTTGTAAATAGAGTATATGACAATATATGTGTGTGTAACTATAGTTGAACTTTATATAGAACCTATGTACCAACCCCCTTCTTGTTGTGACTCTGTATGTGTGAAATTTAGAGGACAACCCTTATCATATACCACATGGCAACTCCAATTGCCCAAATCAATCCCCAGCATGCTCATAAATAATGGTTCACTGCAAATGGTTAAAATTCCGAATTTTTTATTAATATTTAAAAAAAATATAAAATTTCAAAATCTACGTCCTGTTTAACAAGATTTTGAAAAATGCTCAAACCGCAGATTTATTTCATAGTTTTAGGCACATTGACTCAGAATTATTCTACGGTTTTAGGCATCTAAAAAATGAACGATTTTGCAAAACCGCAAAATTATTTTGCAATTTTAAGTTTTTTTAATTAACAGAAAATGTTATAATTTATTTATTTTTTGTATTGAAATATTAGAAATATTTTATATATTTCTTTCAAAATAGATAAAATACTATATAATTTAATTTATTAGAAAGACTGCAACAAATAAACCCGGATCAACATTTTTCAGATCGGAATTTTTGCGGCTGTAAGAAAAATTAAAATATTTCTTTGTGTGTTATTGGAAAAAAATAAAAATATTTTGAATCTGAGTTATTGATCACGGTTTAAAAATTACTTCTAGATAAATACATAAAATATTGTGATGCTTCTATTTTTGAAAAAACAAAAATTTAAGTTTTCTGAGTAAATTTTTGTCAGAGAATTGTCAGGGATTTTTTTTTGTTTTTTTTCAAAAATAGAAGGATCACAATATTTTATGTATTTATCTAGAAGTGACTTTTAAACCAGAATTAATATCTCAGATTCAAAATATTTTTATTTTTTTTCCAATAACACCCAAAGAAATATTTTAATTTTTCTTACAGCCGCAAAATATCCAGTCTGAAAAATGTTGATCCGGGTTTATTTGTCGCAGTCTTTCTAATAAATAAAATTGATTGTAAATACCCCTCCATAACCCCTCATTTGTTATTGGATACCTGACAAAGTAAGGTCTATTACCCCCTGAATGTGTTAATCCGAGTAACTAAGTCTATGTCATACTGGTTGGAGTTTACACAGCCTGTTCTATACCATTTGCTTAAGTCCCAGAAATGTGGTATTTTCATTAACCTCGAAGTCATAGGTTGCATCTTTCGTGTACTGTGCTCCCTCCGCACCCAGGATAAGTTTTCCACCCACATATAGTGCAATCAAAATTTTTTCTTTTGGGAACTACATTAGCCAATAAACATTTATCAGTTATATATTAATTTAAGAAAAATGAATTAACAAATTTACTAATTTATTAAATTTAAAATTAAAAAAATAATAAAAATAAAATAAATAAAATAAAAATGACTTGAAATAGCTAATCTGTTGGAGAAAGAGAGGAGAGAGATAGTGAAAACTTGAAATGAATGGGGTGAAAAACAGGAGGGGTGCCCTCCAATATATAGGCAAGAGCAAACCGCCCCAGCATGGGGCGATTTAGTACAAGCAACAGACCGTCCCACAGTGGAGCGGTTTGGTAGGAATAGTGGACCGCCCAAACGTGAGGCGGTCAGGGTGTTTTTGAAAAAAAAGTTCATACCGATGACAGATTTGCTATTTTTCTTTTTTTTTTTAGGGTATTAATAAAAATTTCGGGGTCACGTGGGTGGATGAAATTAATAAAGTTTTGAATCTTAAAATTTTCACGGATAAAAAATTCTTGAATTTTTCGAATGCTGTATAGCCAACTCCACACAACTGTGGACTGTGGTACAGATGTACAGTTGGATCCTTTGAATTCGGAAAAAAAAAAAAAAAAAAAAACAGCTCCAAACTTTGGATAAAAAAAAACACAGATCCTTCTACCATATCCAAAATTCAAGTCATCATTCATTTCATTTTTCTATATTATTTTATATTAATTTCTGAAAAGAAAAAAAATTCTGGGATTAATACCTGTCAGAATGGTCACGCCAATAAGCAACAATTAATAATTTATTTCGTTTTTCTTTGTTCAGTCCAAAAATCTCATTCTCAACTGTTTGCACTGACAGAACGAAATTGCATACATTAAGGGCCTGTTTGGCTTGCCACTGTGTCCGTGGGAAAAATAAATTTACTATGTTTTTTTCGACACACACAGTGTTTTGGCCATTCAAAAATCTTCATTGTCTCCAGCCCATTCCCTCGAAATTTTTATTAATAACATTTCTCAAAAATTAATAAACCAAATAACCGCCGTTTCTGGTCAATTCTAAATCTAACATGGCCGCACTTTCTCAGAATGCCGGTGCGGACCCTGAAATGGGTCCGCACTATGCCGAAGCGAACCCGGGTCCGCACTATGCCGAAGCGGACCCTGTTATTTTTTTTTTTATCTGAAATGTGAAGAAGTTTGATTTTGATTTTGTTTTGGAAGTTTTTATCAGTAATGTAAAGTTTGTACTGGAAGTTGTGTGTAATTATTTCTGTTTGAAATGTCGTTTAATATGAAATTGTTGTTCGTTTGTTTGATCAAAAGAAACATTACAATATAACAAGGAGCCATAAAGAAGCATACAATAGAACAATGCTAATGTTATCGGAAATTACAAATACGTCTAATTAACCGAAAATAAACAACATTTTTACGAATACAATTAAAAAAAGATAAATATCCCATCCATTGATAAACTCTCAACCTCGTGTAGCTCGAGCAGCTCTGTTTTGTCTTTCTTGTGTATCTCGGCAGGCTTGGTGTCCTCTTCTCCTATTATTTAGAATGTCCATCCACATCGGAATTCGGTTGTGCCGTCTTCTGCCCACATAAATATTTTTATCCTCTGGAACAAGGACCGGGCCATCGTGTTGAGGCCATTCCGACTGATTTTCATACACATGCCATTGAGCGCTCAATGTGTTGATCAGTGTATGGATGTGATAGTAGTGACTTACAAAGACCCCAGGGTCGATGCCTCAGAGACGACACACGGACAGAACATGAGAGCACGGTATTCTGTCCAATTGAGGCTTCTGGCACGTGCAAGTTACCGTGTGATCATCCCCGATTATCACCGTGTATTTGTAATTGGCCTTGGTAAACATGCCAGAACGTCATGTATGAAAGCGTGAACTCTCTCCTGTGTGGAGGTTACCTCGAACTCGTTGTTGTTTCCAAACCCCCAAGCGTCTTCATTTTATCAGACCTCTCGAACCGTTTGTTGATCAGCTACGAAAAATTAAAAAATAATGAAGAAGTCAGATTTTTTTAACAAAGTTCATTAAAAATTATGAAGAAAGAACTACAAATAAAAGTACATGATGCACACGACACGAGAATTGTTGACCTTGACTACCTTCCCATTCCGCTTTGGCCCTCCTTTCCGCAAACCATGTCATACATTTGTAAAATAAGTCTTCAATTATTGTTACCACCGGTAACTTACGAGAGGACTTGAAGACATTATTTAGCGACTCGGACCCGTTTGTAGTCATAATGCTCCAACGGTAACCACCATCCAGTGCTTGGAATATCTTCCATGGTTTCGGGCACTCGTTCTCATCTTGATCCAAATATTTACCCACACTGTCTAGCCAATTGAGGGCAATGTCACATACCGTCCCCATTGCTTGCATTCCTTGCTCGTATCTCCTCATCTTTCTCTTAGCCACATAGATCCTAAAATATCGGATTGCCGGGTCACTGCAACCGTTCTTCTTCATGTTCTCGGCTATGTGAGTAGCACAAAGACGGGGAACACATTGATCCTCATCCTCCTTGTTTCACCCCAGATCATCTTGTCTGAACACCTTTTCATGAACCACGCATAATCGTCAAAACTCTCTGATTCTACTAGTGAAAAAGCCAATGGGAGAAGCTGGTTTTCAGCATCGTACCCCGTTGCAATCAACAACTTGCCTGTGGTAAAATAATCAAATTAATTTCGTAAGAGCCGAAATCAACTAAATTAAATAAAGTTAAAACAATCAAATTAATTACTTTTATACCGGCCTGACAGGAAACATGCATCAACGGTGATGACCGGTCTGATATGTTGAAAAGCAGCTATGCACGGTCCAAATGCCCAAGCCGCCCTATGAAAATACTTGTATGGTCCAGGTTTACCGGTGGGAAATGAGGTCACCTCAAACAATGTTTCTGTCAATAAATTTAAAAAAATAAGTTCAATTGTTGATTAATAATGAAATGACGTAAAAAATGAAGGAACAATATAGTACCTGGGTTGCTTCTTTTGATTGCCTCCAACAATGGAACTATAAGAGCGTATGACCCCTCCCAACTATCAAATTGACGGGCTATTGCCAACTCACGGCCACGCCACAGTTTGTTGTACGCCGGTATCTGACAGTTGTACCTTTCAGCAACAGCAATCCGGACAGCTTGAATACTCAAGTCAACATCGTTCCTCATGTGAGCCGATATACACTCGGCAACCATAGTAGCCGACAACTGGGCGTGATCTGTTCTTGTCGCATTCGCGTGGCATGAATGTTGTGTTGGGCACTTGGAGACACGCCATTGTGTTCCATAACCGGTGGCCTTTGCGAGTATGTACCACCCATAGTAACTGTCCTTGCACTTGAACCTAATTCTTGTGCGGTCACTGTGCGTATTCCTTATCTCTTTGTTGCAAAGGATGTGAAACCTGACAATTGCGCTCTTTATTGCCTCTTTTGAGTCATATGTTTGTCCCTCACACAATTCATTCTCATACTCTGCCCTCCTTCCAAACAAACCCGAATTTGCTTTCATAAATCCTGATGTGTCGTTGAAAGCCGAAATCGGATGCTGAAACCCGCGATCCATTATCTGAAACCTGCGATCCATCATGAAAGTCCTTGGTAGTCTGAGCACAGGCCCGGTATCTTTCTCGTCAGACCGGTCGCTCATACCCTCAGGATCACTTTCAACCCAATTTTCCTCTGCCTCTAGTATTTCCAGATCCACTGTTTCATCGGTTTCATCCGGATCACAAGTTTGACCCTAATGAGCGGTTCGACTAGATGAAGGTGGTTAGTCTGGGATGGGGCCCGACGGGAGGGTCGGTCCCTCTGAACTGGGGCCCGATTACTGGATGGTTGGTCAATTTAAACAGGAGATGGACTGGAGCGGAATGAGTTACCCCGACTACGACCCTGGATTCACCTCATAACTGGGTTGGAACGCCGGGCTCTGATAACCTCCACATATAGGTCAATTATCTTGTATGCACCCCCAGAAAAACTCATGGTTTGGTTGTACAATACCTGCCAGACTCTCTCATTTTGAATTGAAAATAGTTGAAACCAAGTTTGCGAACTAGTCGGCATGCTAATTTTGGCATCAATTTTAAGGTCATACTAACCCTGATCCAACCCCAAATTCTTCAATATACTCGATTTAAGTTCAACATAATCAGTATCCGGCAATACCGGGATCACAGTAACAGGTCCAATACTTAGTAAACCCCATTAGGACCTATTAAAACATCCCCACCAGTGTAGATGGATACCATAAGAGCCATTTTTCAATCCAATACAGAAGAAACCTAAAATTAAAAATTAAAAATTAACTAAATTAATTATTCTAAATTAATTATTCTAATTTAATTATTAATCTACTATAATAAAAATAAAAATTTAAAAAAGGAGAGAAAAAACTTACAGATCAAAGAGCTAACCCAGGAGAGAGAAGGTGTGAGAGTGTGGAATGAAATTTCACTGTCATTTTCGGGCTATAAAGAACAGGGTCCGCTCCGGCATAGTGCAGATCCATTTCAGGGTCCGCACCGGCATTCTGCGGTGCCCCTGAAATGGGTCCGCAGCAGTAAAGTGCGGCCGTGTTAGTTTTAGAATTGACCAAATGGTTATTTTGTTATTTATTTTTGAGAAAATGTTATTAATAAAATTTTCGGCCCATTCCCATTCCCTTCAATCTGCCAACAAGCCCTAAGGCCTGTTCGGGCTTTTACTGTTCACGTGGGAAAAAAAAATTCACTCTTGAGTGAATTTTTTTTTCCCACGTGAACAGTAATTTTCAGTTCAAATTTTGTTAAACCCACCCATACCCATTCCCTATGGGCCACCGAACAGGCCTAGAAATAGAGCGAAGGTACCGAGGAAAATAAATGTAGGAAAAGTGTTATGAAGTTTTCTACAGTTTTTGTAATACGGATTATACAAATTTATTCGTGATCGTTAGTATCCATTTCAAAACTGTTTATTTTAATATTTATTCTTAAATTATGTTCTGTATTTAATTTTATAACACTTAAGTAGTTGCTTTTAATTAACTGTAATGGCGGAGCCACATTGAATTAGGAATGGACAACTGTCAACTTCTAAATTTTAAAGAGTGCAGTGAGTATATGTTTATGTATAATCACTTCTTGATAAAATTTTATCTACTCGTGATAAATATAAAGTCTGAATTAATTAATTCAATGCATTTCACAACTCTTTAGTTGTATCAGTAAAAAAAAATTGTCATAGAAAATTCTGACTATGATACCCGAGTTTTTCCAAAAATGTCCAAACCGGCCATTTTATGGCCCCTCTTTTTTTTTTTTTAAGAGACTATGAAGAGCAAGATAATGAAATCTAACACTGAAAATTCGAATTTTTTGTTTAAATTATTTGTTAGATTACTTCTTTTGATTTATCATTAGCATATTTATACTAAGAGGAGGGTTCAAATGCACCCAAATTTCTATGCTCCCAAATGCACCCAATTCTTTATCTCCTTTATCTCTATTTTTAAAGTCTGAACAGTCAATCCAAACCGCTCAACGTGACCTTCATAATAAATTATGCTTGGAGACCAAATTTTATATTTTTTAGAATTTTTTTACTATTTTTTAGATAGGTACAAAATCATTGTTTTAAGGAGATTCTGGACCATCCGATAAAGTGATTTGTATCTATCATAAAAAATAGTAAAAAAATTCGAAAAAATATAAAATTTGGTCTCCAAGCATAATTTATTATGAAGATCATGTTGAGCGGTTTGGATCGACTATTCAGACTTTAAAATAGAGATAAAGGAGTGGTGCATTTGGGAGCATAGAAATTTGGGTGCATTTGAACCCTCCTCTTATACTAAAATACACTAGATTACTTGAAATTATGTTGAATTACACTATATTACATTAAATTACGCTAAATTATGTTAAATTACGCTAAAATACGGTAAATTCCGGTAAATTACTATGTGTCTTCATAGTGATGTATAATTAGAAACTATTTTTTGTTTCTCTTTTATCTTCATAGTGATTTATAATTAGAAACTATTTTTTTTAAGAGACACTATGAAGAGCAAGATAATGAAATCTAACACTGAAAAATTGAATTTTTTGTTTAAATTATTGTTAGATTACTTCTTTTGATGTATAATTAGCATATTTATACTAAAATACGCTAAATTACTTGAAATTATGTTGAACTACACTATATTACGTTAAATTATGCTAAATTACATTACATTACGTTAAAATACGGTAAAATATGCTTAAATTACATATGAATAGGGACAATATCTTCACTGAAAAAGTGAAAAACGACGACGAAACTTCAAACGGCCATAAAACGGCTCTCGAGTGTCCGATTTCAGCAAATGACCACTTTTTGGAAAGCTTGTAAAAATACGCATGCGTCAGTGCTGGTGATGTGGCGATGTGGTGATGCCGGATTTTGAAATGCGGAATTGCCAAAAAACTAAGGGAAGAGCCTCAAAACTTGAGTTGAAGTTTGCGATTAAGATTTTCATTTCTATTATTCAATCTAAGTAGCTCAGTAAATTGGTTAAACTTGTAGAATACCAATTTTTACTATTTTCAGAAATTTTTTTACTATTTTTTATGATTCATGAAAGATGGCACAAAATCGGTCTACTTTAGCGTAATTTACCACATTTTTATCAATTAGCGAAGTTATTGTAATTTAGCATAATTCAACATAATTTATTGTAATATAGTGTAATTCAACATATTTCAAGTAATCTAGTGTATTTTAGTATAAATATGCTAATTATAAATAAAAAAAGGTAATATAACAAATAATTTAAACAAAAAATTCGAATTTTCAATGTTAGATTTCATTATCTTACTCTTCATAATATCTCTAAAAAAAAAAATAGGAAACCGGCCATTTTATGGCCGGTTTGGACATTTTTGGAAAAATTCATGATTCATGGGTATATTAGTTAATTTGTAATTAACTTTGGATATTAGTAAAATGGTCGGCATAAACTCTAACCATTTGCACAAAGAATTAATGTACAAAGAATTTTCCAGATTCAGCCCATCTCCAATGCAAGGTATCCAAACTTAACTGCTCTAATAACTTCATCCATTCTATCCTAATGCCCCTGTCAATTGTCTCCTAAAATTCAGATGTATTTGACCCCCCAGCTAATGCCCTATCAACTGAAATAACATTAAGGGCCTGTTCGGCGGACGGAGTGGAATGGGAATAGGAACGGGATTGAAAAAAATTTTTAACTAAAAATTACTGTTCACGTGGGAAAAAAAAAATTCAGTCTGAGTGAATTTTTTTTTCCCACGTGAACAGTAATCTCCGAACAGGCCCTAATTGTCATCAATAATGGAAAACAAATTGGGATACACTATACTGGAAGTACATTCACCCATCCACCTATCAAATCCAAAAGCAAACTTGAGTTGAGTTCCATTACCTACAGTTTTCCTTAACCCAATATTAACCATGTCTCTAAACTTCACTACTCCAGCCCAAAAAGCTAATCATCTGGTGTGCATCCTCTGTGTACCATACTTTGCCACTAAAAGTATACCAAAGTATATTAATAAATAATTATAAAAATATAATGAAGGCATTATATATAGTTCTAAAATTAAACCTCATTCCAAAATTTTACATAGTTTTATAATATTTTGTGACTTCGTCTTGCAACAATTCATCATAGCTAATTGGATTAACAAATAATCACAGACCCTGCAACTTTCGCCCTTTTGCTCTATGCGAATCGAAAGGTAGCGTGGGCGATTCGAAGGCGACCTCAAAACCCAAATCTATCTGAGCCCTTCCCCCACCCTACCGCCCCTCCCATCGATCCCTTCTCGACCTCAACCCCTTCTTGACACAACAATCCCCACTATCTGTCTCGTCTCTACCTTCTCGAGCGATAGGAGGGTGAGGGAGAGGGGAGGAGCGGAGCCGATATGAGGCGTACCATCTCAATCGGACTTGGCTCCAATTCAGGGGCGGATCTAAGGCTTAGCAAAAGGTGGCTAAGCCACCCCTATGATTTTAAAATTGTAATTATATATATAGGAATTTAATTGAGCCACCCCTATGATTTTAAAATTGTAATTATATATATAGGAATTTAATTGAATTTTATATTTTTTAAACTTTTTATATAGTCTAGTCACCCTTAATAAATGACAAATATTTAGTTGTAGTATAGTGATTAAAGCTCTATTTTATGATTGAGAAGTCTTGAATTTAAATCTCACTCACCACAATTGTACATTTTTATTTTCAGCCACCCCTATCAAAATTTTCTAGTTCCGCTCCTGCTCCAGTCGTCAGAGTGCAGCGGCTGTCGGACGAGCATATCGGAATAAGAGAATATGACAATTATAAAAATAGTGAGAATAAAGAGTGTAGATATATAGAAATAGAAGAATATGGTGGTTTAGAGGGATTGAAGAGAATAAAAGAATAAATCTAGATTATGAAGGAGAGTTATTTCACATGTTGTAAATATTTTTTTATTATCAATGACCCACTAACCTTCAAAAAAAATAATCGTCACAGCTAGATAGAAGGAGGCGGAGGATCAAACTGGTAATTAATGATTGGCCAGATATGATAGTTTGTCAGAAAACGGCTCGTTGACATTTTTTATTAAGTCAAATCAAGACTCACATGACAGAACGTGATATCTCTATCTGTACCTAAGATGTACTTGCTATTCTTAATTGAAAGTCATCCGACGACTAATTAGTAGTTTCTCTATAAAAAAAACAGTCGTTCTTGCTCCGCTTTTCCAGACGACAAGAACAGGAATTGTCCTTGTCAGAAATGGTGCGGAGTTGCTCAGTTCTTCTGGTATTAGCTGTGGTTATAACTGGAGTCCATAGCCAGCTTGATTCTCTCGGTAAGACTGTTATGTCTACTTTGTATTACATTTACCTAAGAGTGAGTCTATGGTACTATGCATAGCACGGACTGGTCCGTACTACGGATTAATATTTTCCAAAATCCTAACAGTCGATCCGAACCGTTCAACATGATTTTCATATGATAATATATTTGTGGGCTAAATTTTTTATTTTTTAGAATTATTTTACAATTTTTTTAGATAGGTAGAAAAAAAATATAGTAAAAAATTTTTACTATTTTTCAGAATTTTCAGATCAAGTAATTTTCTATCTATCCTAAAATATAGTAAACAAATTTGAAAAAAATATAAAAATTTAGTTTGTAAGTACATATTCATGTGGAGATCACGTTGAACGGTTCCGATCGACCATTAGGGTTTTCAAAATGAAAATATGACTCGGTAGTACGGACTAATCCATGCTATGCATAGTACCATAGACTCACTCTTTACCTAATTCTCTCTGTAATTTCTCTTTTCTTTTCAAGTGTTGTTAATTATTAGTTTAGGACGACTATATAAACTTGAAGCAATCAATACAACGAACCCCAAATTAAGTTCAGAAAGTGAAAGAAAACAAATGGACATTGCACTGAGAACTACACTATTATAGGAGGTGAAAAGAAGTTTAAGCTTTTGCAAAAAAGAAAAGACAAGAAGTTTAGGTTCAATATATACTTGCCAAACAACCCAGCTTAATTTAATCATTTCAATAAAAAATTAAGAAAGAATTGAAACAACAAAGTTTTCACATATCATTTATATCCCTCATCTTTTAATGCTGTTTCTTGTTTATATATGGTTCGGTGAGTCATAATTAAAAAACAGCATGTATTAACATTATTTTTCTTTTTGAGGGCAGCGTGCATTAATAATGTTTAGTTCATAGTAATTACTAATTAATGAAACAAAATAACCCACCCTAAGAATCTCCGAAATTTTTATTAATAGGAATATAATTAAAAAAATATCGGTAATGAGGAACGATTTCGTGAGATTTCGACATATAGGAAAAACGTTATACTCCATAACGTCCAGGGGACGTTATGGACCATCACGGCCCGATTAGCGAAAACGGCTTACTTCTAACTAACAGATTTGCGGTCCGTTATTGTCTATCGCGGCCTGACACAGAGGAAAAAAAAAACCCTGGCCGTTGTTGTCTATCGCGGCCTGGCACAGTGAAAAAAAAAAAACCCTGGCCGTTGTTGTATATCGCGACCTGACACAGCGGAAAAAAAAAATCCTGGCCATTGTTGTCTATCACGGTCAGATCCAATTGTTCTCTTTTCATAAAGGAGCGGCCAGGTCGTAAATGAGCGGCTCATGTCTATCACAATTTCTCTTTTCATTGGAACCAATTGTTGATGACTTTGATTTAATAAGAGAATCTTGTTTAATTTGCTGTTGAGGAAAAAAATTACTGATAATTTGATTAATTTAATTAAATTAAATACTAAGCTAAATAGGCCATACTTGTTTAACAGAATTAAAATTTGGCATATATATTTGGATCAGTCAAACAAATTTAGTGAGTTCAATAAATCTTAGAGAATATATTGAAGCATATGCTTTCAACAAACCTCAATGTGTCATTCAAATTAAGCCGGCCTTTACCTTGCTTTCACAGTTCACCGTCCCAAGGGGCCCAGCTGACAGTCTGAATTTGCATCCTTCTCTGGTAAGACAGGTTGCACGACTTGACAGCCCGACTCCGACAAAACATGCAATAGTAAATTACAGGTCGTAAAGGAGCGGCCGTAATTAATCATGCTCATGCCTATTTAGGCTTGAATTTTTCCGTCTCCCTGGCCGTGATATACAACACGGCTCAGATTTTTTTTTTCGTCTCCCCTGGAGGTGATAGAGAATAATAGCCCAAGTTTTTTTTTTTTTTTTTCCGAACTTCCTGGACGTGATAGAGAATAACGTCCTGCGTTAATCGTAAATCTTCCAAATCGTAAATCTGCTAATGCGGCCGTGATGGTCCATAACGTCCCGTGGATGATGGTCCATAACGTCCGACAATGAAGTTTTTCCTATATGTCGAAATTCCACGAAAATGTTCCTCATTACCAATATTTTAATTAAAATTCCTATTAATAAAAATTTCGGCTAAGAATCTCCTTGTAGTCTATCTTTTATTCAGAATGGCGTCTTTTCTTCTACATGTTGAGAGAAATATGAATTGTAAAAAAAAAAAAAATCAGGATGTGAGAAATTAATGAAGCCTAGATTAAATATATATCAGGACATGAGAATGAGCATCTTGGTTATTAAAGTTTTGCCTTTTAGATTTGTTTGAAAAAGGATTCGAGGTTTATTTTTTTATTTTTCCAGGTTTTATTAGCATTGACTGTGGACTTCCTGCACAATCATCCATTATTGACAACCAAACAAAGTTAACTTATGTATCTGATGAGCAATTCATTGACACCGGAGTAAACTCCCAAATTCATCCTGACTATGTCTCAGACAAACTACGCAAGCAACTCCTAACAGTCAGAAGCTTTCCTAATGAAACCCGAAATTGCTACACCTTAAGATTCTTAACAATAGGATGAAGTACCTTGTTAGAGCAATATTTATGTATGGGAATTATGATAACTTAAATAAACCCCCTGTATTTGATATGCATTTGGGGTAATTATTGGGACACATTTAACAAAACTGATGCATATGATGAAATTCACTTTACTGAGATTATGGTCAGGACCACTGCTGATTACCTACAGTTTGTCTCATAATAAAAATCAGGGTACTCCATTTATCTCTTGTCTGGAGTTGAGGCCATTGAAGAACAATTATGATGGATATGTAGATTCCACAAGTTCTTTGGTTTTATTTGAAAGAGTAAACTTAGGAGGAAGCAATTACCCAAAATTAAGGTAAACATCTTAATAACAAATTCTATGGTATGTACTTTTGCTTTAAATTAACCAATTATTGTTTGGACCGATTAATTTGTCTGTGATGCTTTTTGTTCTCTCCATCACCTACTTCATTCTAATTATTTGTGTGTGTGTGTGTGTGTGTGTCTGTTATATGGCCTGCACTAGTATTCTTTTACCTTGGTTTGTCTTACAAACTGAACAGGTACCCTAACGATCTGTATGACCGGATTTGGGCGAACTTCATGCTTGAGACATGGAAAGAGATCTCAACAAACTTCCCTGTGGAATCAGACACAGACTTTGCGACCCCCACTCTCGTCATGCAACTGCTGTCACCACTTTGAGTATCAACCAATCCCTTATTTCTACTGGACCAGTGACAACAGTTCCATAAAATTTGTAGTAATTCTTCACATCGGCGAGATTGAGGATATACCATCCACTGCTCTTAGGGAGTTTGATATTTTTTCCAATGGAAAGCTAGTTGATATATTAAACTCTACTGTACCACCTAAACTATATTCAGGATGGGGATCATACGTCACCACAGGTCGCAATGAATATAATGTGTCGCTTAAGGCTACTACAAACTCAACTCTCCCGCCTCTATTGAATGCACTTGAGATCTATGTCACTAGGCCCGTCACTGGGGTTCCCACTAGTAGTGGAGATGGTAAGTTTGATCATGATCATCTAATTTATTTTGCATTTCAATTGATAATTGTATCTCTATGAAAGGACAAAGCTTGATGTTGAGCACTGCTTCCTTACTCACAAGGGAGTTATCATAAGAAAGAACTAACTAATGATGCCAAATTGCTTGTGAGTTCTCAAAACTCTGCATTAATATGAATATGATC
>JAJGRW010000693.1:3371150-3428103 GCA_025461045.1 Carex parvula | reverse complement strand
ATTGTCAGGGGTTGGGATAGTCGTAGAAGCTTTTGCAGCAAAGCATGTCGTTGGAATCACGAGTATTTTGCTCTATGCAGAGAGATGTGAAGCAATAATTCTATAAGTAGTTAATTTTGGAATAATATAATTTTATTTGCTTATTTTTTAATTTTAATCATTTAGATGTTCTATTTTATAGTAAGAATTGATGATTTTGCACCAGTGATATGTAAGAAGAATTGATGATTTTGTACCAGTGATTTATGGTTGAATCTAGCTTGTACTCATAATTTCATCACAGTATTTAGATGTTATATTTTCATAAGAAGAATTGTTGATTTAATTTGCACTAGTGATATGTAAGAAGAATTGATGGTTTTGTACCAGTGATATATGTTTGATGATTTTCTTCGTGGTCAATTTAATTGAAATGTTCAATTAAACCAACGGTTTTGAATTTTTTATGAGCGTCATTATTGTTTATAAACTAATTTTGCGAAAATTGAGCTATTAATTAGTACAGATAACACATCAATTTTTCGGACTGGCATGGAACTGTGGCTTGTTTATCATTAGAAAAAAAAAGAGGATATTTTTGTCAATTTCTGAAACTATAAAATGAGGTTTGTTATGATTCATGCGAAGCGAAATGGAAATATCTCTTCAGAGCAACTATATAGTTCAAAGTTTTACAAATTGAAATATATAATTAACCAAATGAAAGACAATTTATTCAGATGTATGTTTTAATTTTAAGAAATTGGAGGATATATAACTAATTAAAATGATGTATAATTATATATATTTTTTGAATACTATCAAATTAAAAGATTATTGGCATTGAAAATAATCTTAATAACTCTTAGTATAGTAGCCAAGAGCGGGAATCACCGTATAAGTTCTTGTAGCGACTCATGTCATTGGAGTCATGAGCATATTGCGCTGTGCAACGAGATATGAAGAAATAATTCCAATAAGTAGTTAATTTTGGAATTATGTAATTTAGTCGTTCACAATTAGATAAATACTCCTATTTTTAAATTAAAATAATTTTTTTAAAATATTCTATTTTGTTAAAAAAACATTAACCGAGCACATTTTAATTAAATGATTAACGGTTTCAAACAATCGATTTTAATTTGGCTATGCCAGTACTGTTTTACAACTTTAACCGAGCATATTTCAATATGGAGATCATATAAAATATAAAATTAGTCTTATCTAATTTTAACAGAAGCTCTGTTAGTGGAGAATGAGCCACTAACAATACAAATCTTGATGCGATCCTGAACGGTTAAGATGCCCAATGAACCAGACTTGGGTCCGATGGGCATCCGAATGCCCCCGCTCTTATGCACCTGGTCTGCACGAAATTTCCAGTCACACCCCAGGCGCATCTGCTACTATTTTTGAACGGCTGGCTGTATACCAGTCTTGATCAAAATTTCAAATGATATTGCATCTTTGCAATACATTAGTAAATTTTCATATTGCTTAGTAAATTTCAACGCCATAAATTGTTAAGCATAATGTGCTAATATGCTATCATGCTTTCTAGACTCGACCCAAATCTGATGCTGTACAATCATGATTCTATACTGAATGTAAACTCCGCATATTTACATTATGCATTAATTTCCAGGAAAACATATTTTCCACATAAAAAGAAATTCTTTTGCTAGTATTAAATTACTGAAGTTACTCATTACTACACATCACCCATCTTTTGAGCAGCCTCAACATACTGCTCAGCTAGCTTTTTTACCTTATCACCCTCCTTTATTAAAAAATTTGCACTCTTCTCTTTCTGGTGATATTTCATAACTTTTTCTGTTGTTTTCTCAACAGCCCACCTATATTGCCTGACATTTATCACTCCACTTTTGCAAAGAGGCCTGATATGTTCTTTCACATAAGTTTCAACCTGAAATTAAATCAATTTCAGTTTTACATAGACATCTATTAGCTAGAGCGGAATTGAATACAAGTAAAAAATGAACTCATGGGAAATTATCTAAAATGAAAAATGAGGATATACAAAGAAAATACTCTGCAGTACAGCGAACGCAATATAAGTATCTTATACAACCTGCCAAAAGGCAATATCCTAAATGCCACCACAAAGTATTGCACTTTGCTCAATTATTCAAGCAAATGGGGGCAAATAGGTACCCGAGGCACTTTCTACTTAACTAAATGTACCCTCCTATGTTTTGCAGGGGTACACCTGGTATTTCCAGATTTTGAACAGAAAGAGAGGCAAGTTGCCCTAAATAAACTCCCCATTGTAAGAAAAATATATGATTTACCTTTTTTGATATAGAAAGCGCTGAATCAGATAGCTTTTGGTTCACAGGCCCCCGTGGTTTCTCTCCTTTTGGTGCATTCTCACAGACCATTGAATGGGTAGGTGAGCAACTCAATTTCTCTTTATTATGTGAAATTGACTTGCTACCAGCACAGCTCTCACCCTCCGATTCACACCCGTCTTTCAAATCCTCTCTATTAGTATTCACATTACTATCCTTATTCGCATTTTTATTTTTGTCACAATTTTTCGTATCACCACTTTCTCCATCTGACGCTTTTTTTTCATCTAGTGCTTCATTCTCTGACATCTTTACTACAACTGAATTATCTTTTGGCATGCCCAAATCTTCCCTTTGACCCGATACTGAAGACTCCCATCTAGGAACCATATTGTTATCTAATTTTCCTTCATTTCTCTCCGACTCAGAGCGATCACTCCCAATGCACTCAAAATCAGGCTCCTTCCTTTGTCCGTCTTGCATTTCTTTGGTTTCGGTATGAACCAAATCTGCTTCACCCTTTAATGATGAGTTATCTTCTACACTGGCATCATTTCTTTCTGGGCTATTTGGAGGTGAATCAGACAAAAGCCCGGCCATTCTCAAAACCTTTTCGATATCACTGTCATTCTTTTCAACATCACTATGATTAGCCTTTTCAACATCACCATCATGAGATTTTTCCATATCACCATCACCATCAACACATTCAGGTGTTTCAATATTTGGGATATTTTCTACTTTTTTGTCCAATGTGAATTTGTTGGCATGTTGTCGAAGGGACTGGGAAACAAGATTAAGATAGACTAGTTTACTATTAGACTGCTTGCAGATTTCTTTTTCTATGTTAACTGCATCAGCAACTGCCAGCTCAGTTTCTGCTGACCGACAGATTGAAGGTAGGTTTGCTCTTCGTAAAAAATGTTCAGTAATCCGATAAAGTTGAGCCTGAAAAAAGATTATTTTCGAGTAATTCAATTATAATGATTTTACTTAATATATTTATAACTAATTTAATTTTCATTCTTTTGTTTTGTTTAACTTCTGTCTAATAAATGCCATGCATTCCAGTACAGTGCTGGAAGAAAAAGATCATTAAAATCAGAAAAGTGTGCTATTTATTTTTCATTTGTTTAATTTTTACTGTCCTTCTTTTTTGTTATTTCCTTCTTAGTGTCCGACATTTGATTTCTGTTAACAACAAAACTAACAGTATCATCCTTCAGAAAATAAGAATTACTTGTTCCAGGTTTTTTATTTTTACATAAATCGCACTAGTCAATATTAATGTCTGGGTTGGGTTTTATTCTTTACATACTTACTACAGAGAATAGGTTGACAAGGTAAAGTGATATATTGACCCTTTAAGATCCTAAAATATGAAATTAAGATACCTGCCTAACGGAGATGGGAACTTTGTTATGACGGTCAGCCCCCAGCACCGGTCTCATATCAAGGGGAAGTCTTGCCTACAGATAGAAATTGAAAAACCAAAATGTATTATAATGTCAAATGGTAAGAATTATTGCTAAGAAACAAAAACAGGAAAAAACAACTAACCAGTAAAGGATAATTTCCCTTTAACAATAATCCGTCTTCATCTCTCTCCTGGTTGGAGCCTGAGTTCAATGAGGCATTCTTTCTGGCTAGCACCTCAAGTGCCCATTTCCTTTTATCAGTCTTGATTTCACCAGATTGGTTTGTTATCTTCGCTTGGTTAGTTAACCCTTTTGCAACCGTAATTTTGTTTTCTTTCTTAATGGGAACAACATTTGATTTATCACCACTTTCTGGTTTGTTTTGGTTACTTTTTACAACTGAGGCATCACTAACATCAGACAAGGGCTTTATATCATCTTTTCTTGGCAAAACTGAAACATCGGCTAAATAAACCCTAGAAAGAATTGATTTTTCCTTCTCCTCGTTTTGTCCCTGACAAAGCTCGGACCATGTAGAACCTTTCTTAAGGAGATCAAGAATTGATTGCAAATTCTCGACTTTTTCCTGATTCACCTTTGAATTACACCGGAATCTCCAAAATTCAACCTCACAGTCCCTCTGCCAGGCTGGACGCCTCCTCCCGGTGGAAGTACTGTAGACCTTCTTCATTAAATTCTGACGCGCCTTTCCTGTCTGCACAGTGGGCCGTTTTGCCCTCACAACAGATGGGCCTGTTTTGTTTGTGGCTATAACTGCACGAACTGCCTTAAGAAGATTATCATCATTTATGGAGTCCTTTAGGGTGTTTATCTCTGTTTGTAGATTATCAACTAAGTCTGATGGTTTCTTTTCTCCTTCCTGGTTTCGCATTATCTTTCTTGTTCTGACCCCCGAATTAACTTTTTCTTTGTTTAAGGTCCTTGGACTCTGCTCAGTAACTATACTCATGATATCTGGAGGGGCTAATTTGGCTTTCTTTGATACGGCCACTGGTTCCATCATAATTTCAGCATATCTTCTTTTAGTGGTTTGAGGTGGCAGTTCACTGAAAGAAATGATAAAAGATAAAATAATTACAAAGCAAATTTTTTTGTTCGGATTGCAGAATCAAGAACTTTGTTTAAGAGAACGGAAAATAATTCCAGTGAATATCATGAGTACAGGAGATTACTTGATCAATGTGTGTGATTGGACAGATGAGGCAGATGTGAACAGAAATGGAGAAACGCTTGTAACTGTTTTTTTCTATTCTCCAAAGATTGAGAGATTCATGGAGGAAATTATATCAAAGCACTTTTTAATTTTGTGCATGCAATATAAGTTTATACTGTCTCAAACTCCTGTTCTCATGCAATATAAGTTATAAAGCAGACTCCAAACTGAAACTTTATCCGTACAAGGGGTATTGTGGAACTACACATGTTAACAACTAGAAATGATTTTCAAAAATTAATTTTAGCTTATGAAAATTCTGCAAGCATGAAACAAGCTAAGCTCAGAAGAAATTTACCAAAGATTACCAAAATACCTCTATACTGAGGATGTCTTCATATCTTAACTGAATATTAGTTTCAAACAAAAACTAGCAAGACTTGGGAGTAATTTACTTACATGGGATGCTGCGAGACATGACTTGAATTTTCTCCCACCAAATTATCAGCTTCAACTTCCTGCTTCTCCATACTATCAACCATATTAATGTCAGGCGAGGGCACCTTACCTATGGCTGCAATTATGATACAATGTGAAATTTATTATATGACTGCCAACAAAAGTTAACTCTCTCAGTAATTCATAACCTATACCATTGTGAAAATACCTGGTTTAGTCTCTAGCGCAACAGGTCCATCGCAGATTTCAATTTTGATTTCTTCATTCATTCCAGATTTCAAATTTGTTCCACTAAGCATTGATTCTTCAGAAACAGGCTCACATATAGGAGATAATACCAGTGGAAATTCCTGATCTTTTGAAATCATTTCTGACTCTTTCAAAAGCAAATCTGATTCTGATTCTTTGCCCCTCTCACAGTTGTCAGTGGATCCCTTATGAAATGAGACCACAACTGCAGTTTCACCGTCATCAATAGAAACTGATACATTCCCAGGAAATAACGAGGCTATATTGCCAGCTTCAGTATCAGAATTCTTTTTTGGACTATCTTTGAAAGTAAGAACTGGTTTTGCTTGACCAGTATCAGAAGCACACCTATTGAAGGAGAAGTTAACACAAAGACGCATATGGAGTGGAATAACATAATGTAGGATCTTTTTTTTTTCTTTCCTTTTTGATAGCTGCAGTTAGCACCATACTTTTGGAGTGATATGACAGAAAGTAAATGTTGATAAAATGTTGGTAACTTCACCCCGAACTTGTAACAACTATAGATAACAAGATCAGGGCAACTTAGTACACTTCTTGTTCACTTGTGTTTTGACTAGTGAGATATTATTAGAAAATGGACACGAAAATGTAGCACACTAGCAGCAAGTTTGCAAAATTGGTGGTGATTCCTTCCAAGAGATTAAAGAGTTGGTTTTTTATTTGCAAAACACTACACAAAAATCCAACCAGAGAGGACAACTGTACAAGCATCTAAAATTCTAACATAACCAAGGAGAGACAATTAATATATGATCATATCTTGTAAAAAACAATAGAGAAAACTCACAAATGCTAATAGATAATAAGATGCACATGAAAGTGTACACAACTACAGAAAAAGATTATTCATAGATAAACACTAACAGAAAGAATAAATTACCTTGGGCATATCCAGCCTCCTGAAAAACTACAATTTGGGTTGAAATCCACACATATTGCATGATACCTATATTCATAGAAAATCCACACATTATTTAGCATGCGTGATGCACACATTTGTAAACACACATCTCATCCACAAATGTAAAATAAGATATGCAATGTACATAAGTGTCTAATCGCAAACAACATTATCCATATAATTCTAATATTTTAAGGAGATAAAAACAGTACCAGTTTTCACAAGAATCACAAGCAACTGATGTATCACTGATCAAATCACCATATGTTGCTACACCGCTCTGGATTTTGCATCCATCTCCATCCAAACATTGAACATTCTATTATAGAAAATTGAAATTAGCACAGCTAAAAATCTTTTGCTACTGATTAAAGTTGCACCAACTGGTAACAAAATCCTCTAACCAGGTTTTCAGTGTGATGCCACATGTTGTATAGAAGAATTTGCAATGGACAAATGAACTAGAAATGATGTGTATAATGTTATTACTTCTTCATTGATATAGTTAGCCGGGAAGTAAAGTGTGTCAATTTCACCCTCCTTTAAGTACCAATCATCACCTTCTCTGAATGGAACAAAGGTTAAACATAATTTCAGCATTAAAATTAAACAAGAATTTGGTACAGTTGGTACAAATGTAAGGAAAGTTGAGGAATGATCCTTCTCACATTGAAAGAGAAGATTCCTCTCCATCAATACAATCGCTCGTATCATCCACCTTGCAATTTAACATTATGAAATCATTTCAATTTATCACAAAAGAAAATGAGAAATTTTATTTGAAATTGCTCCAAACCCAGAATTACAAGATGGAATGTTATAGAGTGGAAGTCATTTTTGCAAATAGGGCAGTGATTTGAAAAGGCTGCCCACTGCTCAATACATTCATAGCAAAACCTGTTTAGTAGAAAGAAACTGCATTAGTGAATAAGCCACACATCATTAATCTGTAATATAATTTAGAAGAAAAATGAGCAAGCTCTATTTGCACGTTGCAAATTTCAATGAATGTTTTACCACATTCGCAAATGCCACCAAGAATTTCACATATTTGAATTCAAAACCAATTTCTTATATTTAATTCAAATAACAATTAAATGCTAAATTTGAGGTTAAATTTAAAAGAAGCAGACAAAATTCTCCTTGATTTCATAAGAACTCAACCTACTTGCTCGTATATACATTCAATACCCTTTTAGCTTTGGAACCCATAATTAAAATTCATGTAGCATAACTGCAGTTCAGTTTTGGCTTCAAACGATGCTGGACTTGAGGCAAAATCATCAATTTTGATACTAAAAAGGGTGGGTAGTTGTTATTTTCATAACAGTAAGCCTAATGGTAGGGCTGTAACAGAGAATATACATGTATGATTAGACAGCAAATATTATACAAATTGAATCTATTTGTAAAAATATCAAGGTCTCCTTGAGAAAATCATATCATCTGTAAAGTCCCCAATTCTTTTAAAATCCATGAGGTCAGTTGACCAGTTTGACTGTTTGAGGTTCAATTTTCCAACTGCTCATTTTATAGTTTGTTCTCTGTAACATAAACTATCGCTCAGCTGCGACAATTACATCAACATAGTTTTACACATACCAGTGTTGACAACAGTCCAGGACACCTCTCTCAGTTACAACACCAGTGCATATTACACAAACTTCACCACTAAAGGTAGCATCCTCCTTCACAAAAAATAAAATAAACACATCAAAATTTATCAACGAAAATAATATGATAATGACACAGGATTAAGCAATTGTTCAATTCCTGTATCAAATAATCTATATTAGAAAGACGGCAAGTGTGGAAGTAAATTGTGAGAAAGTAAGTACTAGATCATCCTCGGCACCAAAATCTTTTCCTTCCATAGTTTCTAAGTCAGCATTTTCTTCAAGATCCATGAGGAAACCTGCCAAAGATTTAAAAAAAACACACATTATATCAGGCTCCATCTTTTAAATTGACAGAATAAGGTTTACAGAGGCTATAACTTCAAAATCAATGGAATATGCTAACTTCAAAGTCCAAATGCTGCTTAAGTTTATGCTTCTATATATTATTGGAATTAGGGCATAAAGGACCTTTTCGCAGGCTCAAACTTTTTCAAAAAATGGAATGAGGTTTAGAGAGGCTCCAACTCCTAAATCAACGGAATATGCAAACTACGAAGTCAAAATATTGCTCAAGCTTATGATTCTATATATAATAAGAATTCAGTCATAACTGAGTAGGATATGAGATAAAAATTATGAGACAGTAATACAAACAAGCTAACAAACTACTAAAAACTATAAGATGAACTAAGATGAATTTTCTTGTTAGAAGAACATCTTTTCTTTCAAAAATCTCTTTCAGAATAGAATGGTATGCAACATGTTTTCAGAGAATTAAGAAATAAGATCCACTAAAAGAAACTTTTTTCACAAAAAGTCAAATAAGCAAAAGCAAATTACAAATGTCACAATGTTTTCAGGGCAATTATCAGTTTTTATTTGATTACATACTCTTCTAACAATGTAGCAAATTCCAAGCCGAACAGATTTCCTCGATAAGTAAATTGTAATAAGCAATTAAAGATATGGGACACTTTGACATGGATTATATTTTGTTACAGAATAGAGGGAGAGAAAAATATATCCAGCCAAGCAGATCGAGTAAAGAGAGGAACAACAAATGACATTTTTCTAGGGAGCAAGCTGCTAAATGACTTTCTCATTGATCAAATCACAATTTCCTCAGTTACAAGGTTTGAACGAATTCAACTGCTCTTAAGTTTATTCAGTACCGGTGGAATAATGGGTACATTAAGATGAATGAGTTGAAAAAATTACCAGATTGACCAAATTACATTGAATAAAAAATGAGGTTCAAACAATCAGAAACCAATCATGTCTCTTATCTTGTCAAGGGAACATTTTAATGGACAGCAAAACATCTACTGAACAAAACTTAATTGTATCTACCCGAGAAACTCTCAACATTTTACCCTATCTGTCTATGCCTCTATCAACTTTTAAACTCATTTCCAACTTATCATGATTAAAAAAAATTACCAGCTTCACTTCCTCTAAAATCCATCAGGACATACACCATGTACAGAAACAAATTGGTACATCTATAAACAAACACTTCAAGGTTGAAAGTTTCAGGCATTGATTGAATATATGGAGATAGTTTTCTCGCTTTACTAAAATCCACTATATATAACTCTTGCTCTGTACAAAGTTCGAGATCGATCATCCAGACTAATATAAAACGATGCGATTATCAATAGGAAAAAGATGAAATTAACTGAAAATTGAAAAAAAAAAAAAAAAAAAAAAAAGATTCGGGAACGAGAGCATTACTGGGGAAAGAAAAAGTTGCAAGAGGTCAAAATTGAGAAATTGAAAGAAGGCAGTGGAAGAAGAGGCGGTGCGCGTACCTCCGGTAGTCAGATGGTGGTGATCACAGTTCTCTCCGTTCGTCGGAAGCAAAGAGGGACGAGACGGGAAATTTTTCTTCACCTTCACCGGAAGGGAGTACACTGCCAAGGGGGACCCGCTTAATTGCCTCCTTTTACGCCGAGGTTAGAAAGGCCATTCCGGGCTCAATTACTTAACGAAGCCCAATAAAGTACAATTGCAGCTTATAGAACTTCCTATGTGGGCCCAAATGTGCTGCTTTTGAGGCCTTGAGAAAGCACTTCCTATGTGTGGATTTTATTTCATTTTCCATCAAATGGTTGGAAATGAAAAAATAGGGTCTTTATTTTCAAAGCGTGAATAACATGGAACAAAACCGATTAATGAATTTATATTCTTATTTCCTACTTCCTAGTAAGTTGAGTTTGTTTGGATAAGATTTGCAGTCTCAAATTACAAAAATTAAACAGTGTTATAAATAAAATATTAATGTGGATGTTCATCTATTTGCAACTTTTCTAATTTGTAACTCTCAACATTAATCACCTCAATTCATTCCACACTACTATTGGAATTCATTTCCCCATTTATTATTGGATTAATTTAGATGGTTTTTCATTTATAATTTGTAACATATAAATAGAGACTTTGTAATATTGTATTGTACATATGTAAGATACATGAGAATAATAAAGAGATTGTCATTTTTTATATGTTCTTGCTATCTTGCTTCTTTTCTTTATATTTATTTTATAACACGTTATCAGCACGAAACCTCTACTAGTTGAAGATTAAAGGTAATTTTTTAATATGTTAATTATGTTACTTTTTATATTATATTATGATAATATTCTGTTTTATATTATGTTATCTTTTTACATTATTTTGCGTTAAATATAAATTATGTTAATGAAATAACCTGAAGCCATCTGAGTATATATTATGTTAATTAAATGGTCTGAAGCCATCTGAATATAAATTATGTTAATGAAATGGCCTGAAACCATATGAATAACGTAATGGTCCGAAGCCATATGTTAATAATAAATTCTCGGTTTTATCAATTGGTCCGAAATCATTTTAGTAATTTTATCAATTGGCCCGAAGCTCAATTATAAGATTAAGTTATTGAAGATATAGGGAAATAAATCAAATAGATTTATTTTATGTGGTAACAAGAAAAGGATTTTTTATTTTGTTTCTTTTTGTTCTTCGATACACGATTATTTTGTTTTATCAATTCGATCATAGAGTATATCACAAATAATTGTTGCAATATATTTTATATAAATAATGAGGAGTTGCACCTCTCTACAGAAGAGGTTGTAAACAAAAATTGACAAAGAGTAAATACAAATTATATCAAGTAATGTCTTTTCAATTTTTCTAATATTTGTGCAATATATTATTTTATTTCAATAATTTAATCTTTGCGAAGAAGATTTAAAAAAAATATTAAGAAGATCTTTTGGAAGAAGATTTTAAGAAATATTAAGAAGATTTTCATGAAGAAAATTTTAAGAAAATTTATATGATGTGAAAAATTTACATCATATTCATATTATTTTTTTAATAATTTAATCTTCCTGAAATTAAAAAAAAATATTATGAGTTGATTTATTATCTCCTTATGCTTGAACAAAATATTCCAATGGGTCATTCTCCATTTCCTGAAGTGAATGTAGATATATATAATAATAATAATTTTGGACAAACTCGTGGACGTGGACAGGATCGAGGTTATTATCATGGTGATTATTCCAAAAACACACATTTTCACCGGGAGTGGAAAGATAATGAAGAAAATAATAAGAAAGAGAAAAATGAAAAATAACAAACAAGAAAATTCATGCTATTATTGGTCACGTACATGTCGTACGCTAACGTACCTGTAGTACGCCGATATCATGCATGGTGACATTTATCAAGCATCATTGAAAAAAAAGTAAGGAGAAAACGATCGAAACAAATTAATATTACTCATTTGGATGTTGATGTTGATGATTTCTTTATCAAATAAAAAAAAACTAATCACTTGATTATAAATGAAATAAACTAATTAATTAAATTTGATTTTTTGTTATTGTTGCATTAGTATTTATTGTAATTATTTTTAAAAATAAAGAATAAAAGTTTAACTACTTATTTATTCTTTTTATTGTTTATTGTTGAAGTGGTCTTTATTATTATTATTTTTGTTTCAATAGAGCATGAATATTTTTTTTGTTAACAATGACATCAATAATTTACTAATATATTATTATAAATATTGCAAAGTTTAAACTTAGAGCTAAAGTTCTATTTGAGTATAGATTCTTTATAATAATAATAATAAAAAATTAAAGAAGAGCAGGCATGGGATGACACGTTTATGGGTTGTCGCTCGTAACCTTTTCATTATATCTCCAATCAATAAAGGATTAATGATGAATTTTGCGTTGCATTAGTACACATCTATTAAAGAGTGACCATTAATCTAAAAATGCAAAAAAAAAAAAAAAAATTTATGCAACATTTTAAATAAACGGAATTTGACCATTGATCATTTAAGTAGTACATTAGCTTCATTAAGTGCTTGCCACTGTAATTCTTTTAAGGATATCCAATGGTAAGAAAAATGCCCTATCAAAATATAAAATTTAAATAATATTATTTTATATATCATCTTCGAAGATAATTTTTTTTTCTTATTTAGTATACAAGAAGCAAGTGTTTAATACTATTTTGGATAGTACAAAATTGATTGAAGGATCTGGAAGAGCAACTTTCTTATTACATGGAGGAACACAAATTTATATTGATGATGTATTTTTTTTCTAAGTCTTAAAGGAATTTGTTAAGTTTTAAGGATATCTGTTGAAATGAGTATCATGTTGAGACAACTAATGAAGAAAATATCGAATATATTTATATTACTAGTATAATCTCAGATAAAAATGCATATTGAAAAAATTGCTTATATTTTTTCTCTGATTTGTACTACATATATATTAGTACAATTGAAGCACATGTTATTGTAAATCAGAAGTTTACAGATAAGAATATGTTTATAGTTTGGCATAACTGATTGGGCCATTCCGGATCAATAATGATGCGAACAATATTAGAGAATTAATGTGGACATTCATTAAAGAGCCAGAAGATTATTTAATCTAATGAATATTTATGTGTTGCTTTCATTTCTAGAACGTATACAAACTTACAAAGTGATATTTGTGGACCAATATATCCACCATGTGAACCGTTTATATATTTTATGATTTTAAATTAATGCATAATTGGTTTTGGTCACATACGTAATATTTCTCATATAATATTTTTTTTGATGTGCGATATAAGTTCCGATTGCTCCACCACAATGCACTAAAATGGGAACTCAAAGAAGATTGGGAATTTATGTTGGATTTGAATTTCCGTATATAATAGAGTATCTAGAATCATTGACGTGAGATTTATTCATCGGCTAGTTTTTCCAATTGTGATTTTGATGAATCAAAATTCCAACCTTAGGAAGAGGAAACAATCAGCTGAAAAAAAAAATATTAGTTGGAATGAATTATCATTGTCTTATTTTGATCCTCGTACTAAAGAATGCAAATTAAATATTCAAAAGATAATTCATTTGCAAATATTAGTTAATCAATTGCTAGGCTTATTTATAGACTTAAATAAAGTGAGCAAATCGCATGTACCAGCTGTTAATGCTCCAATTAAAGTCAATGTCCTTGTTGGACAGACTAATGAAAATTTAACACGCATGAATCATGAAAGACCAATCAGTTCCAAAAATAAAAATTCTCGAAAAAGAAAAGGAGCAAAGAATGAAAATGGTCAAGTCGAAGATATGATAATTTCAGATAAAACTCCAGAAGAGAATCAAATAAGTAATATTGGAGTTCCAGCATAAACTTAGGTATCTGAAATTCATAAAATGAAGAGATCTCGATAAATTATATCATGAATGGAATAAGATGGAACCGAGATGAAATTAATGTCAATGATATTTTTGCATATAATATAGCACTTAATATAATGAATATTGAGGGTCAAGACCCGAACTTTATAAAAGAATGTCGACAAGAAAATGATTGGCCAAAAATAAAATGGCACAATTGAGACATAATTAAATTCTCTTAAAAAATAAAAGGGTTTTGGACCTGTAGTCTCAATAACTGAAGGCATAAAGTCTGAAAAATAGAAACTGATATTTACGCAAAAACAAAATAATAAAGGTGAAATTTTGAGATATACTCACCTGTGGTGGATGCAATAATTTTTCGGTAATTAATTAATTTGACAATGCATAAAGGACTTGATTTGTGTCTAATAGATGTTGTTATATATCAATTTATATGGCTCACTTGATAATGATCTTTATATGAAACTCTCTAATGGATTTAAGATGCATGAAGTATGTAATTTAGGTTCTCGAGAATATTATTCAATTAAATTGAATAAATATTTATATGGATTAAAGCAATCTAGACACATGTGGTATAATTGTCTAAGTGAATATTTATTGAAATATGGATATAAAATTGATACAACTTGTCCATGTATTTTCATGAAAGTTATGAAATGAGTTTGTTATAATTACAGTTTATGTTGACGATCTTAGTATCATTGGAACTCCTGAAGAGCTTCCAAAATAAGTAAATTATTTAAATGAAGAATTTAAGATAAAAAATCTTAAGAGAACACAATTTTATCTTGGATTGCAAAATGAACATTTGAAAAGTACAATTTTATACATCTAGAAAAGTATATTGCATGTGTTGAAAGAACATTTGATGAAAAACTATTTGGTCCTAAAGTACCATGTTTTAGTGCAATAGAAACACTTATGTATCTTACGGTACATACAATACATGATATATCATTTGCTGCAAATTTATAGTAATATATAGTTCTTCTCCCATGCGAAGACATTAGAATGAAATTAAATACATGCTTCGTTACCTCTGAGAAATTTTAGCAATACAAGAAGCAAACCGAGAATGTGTTTGGTTAAGATCTGTGATTCAACACATTCATCAGATGTGTGACTTGTCTTATGAAGAAATGATCTTAACGATCATATATCAAGATAATATTGTAGTATTGCTCAATTAAATGAATGATACATTCATCAAAAATTCTTTTCACACATGATATCCAAAATGATAATGCTATAAATGTTCAGCAAATTTGTTCAAGTGAGAATCTAGCAGATTTATTCACTAAGGCGCTCCATACTTTAATATTTGAAAAGGTGATCCATAATAATGGAGTTGGTCGACTTAAAGATCTTGATTAATGTTGTTATGAGGGAGAGTTAATATGCATTATATTTTCCTTTACCATGATATTTCCCACAGAGTTTTCCTGTAAGGTTGTAGTTGCGTACTAAAAGAATAATGTACTATTTTTTCCTTTACTAGATTTTTATCATTTTTCTAATAAAATTTTAATGAGGCATATTCTTACGTAATGAATATCTAAGAGGGAGTGTTATGAATAAAATATTAATGTGGATGTTCATCTATTGGCAACTTTTCCATTTTATAACTCTCAACATTAATCACCTCAATTCATTATCCACTACTATTAGAATTCATTTTTCCATTTATTATTGGATTAATTTAGATGGTTTTTCATTTACAATTTGTAGTCTATGAACAGAGGCTTTGTAATATTGTATTGTACATATGTAAGACAAATGAGAAATATATGAATAAAAAGATTGCCATCTTTTATATGTTCTTCATATCTTATTTCTTTTCTTTATATTTATTTTATAACAAACAAACAAACAAAAATCCAAAATTTTAAATCTACTCAAGTTATGAAGGAAATGAATTAGGGCCGATTGACGAATAGCTAACTTGACTATTTTCAAATGAATTCAAAATAATTTGCAAAAGGAATAGAAAAGGTTTTGTCGTATTAGATATGTAATTGACTTTATAAATTGGTTGTATATTACTTCATACAATTAAGTATCAATTAATTCAATAGAAAATTTAATGGTTAATATTATATTGTTGCAAATTTTATTCTTTGATTGAATGATAGAACTTGTATCAAATCATTGTTTATATCCATGATAGACCAAATATTGAAAAAAATATATCAAATTAATTGATAATAAATTAATCACTTTCTGCCAATTAAAGAAAAAAATAGACCAATCTTAGAAACATACGAAACGTCCTCAAAATTGATCGACTAATTCGCATTGTGATCCTGTGCAGCGCAGCACATTTTAGCTTAGAATCTGATCCGTTCGATCTTTATAAAATTTCGTGCAACTCAAATCTCCGAACTTATTTTGAAAATCTACCGGTCCTCGTCTCCTTTCGCCTCCTAATCCATTCAAGGAAACAATTTGGGTCCGATGCCCATCGGACTCAAAGTGAGTTTGATGGGTTCATTGACCGTCCGATATACTTCAAGATCGCGCTCCCAACTTTCCTGCTTTAACACTGGTGCGCACGACTCTTACAGTAAATCGGACGGTTCTAAACCCATCGGACCGAAGCTGTTACATTGTACATTGAAGAAGCCTCCATGGAAGTGCGATAACAAGGAAAAGAAAAGGACTAACCAGAATCTTCCCGTAATATCCGCGCCTTTATGCTATTTGCTACCCCTGAAACGCCAAACAACATATCAAATTACGAAAAGAGCCACCATCTACCCTCCCCGTTACCATCTCGTCTGGTTAATTTCTCTCATACTCGGGGGCAAATAACAGTCGATTTCTTAATTATTAACACACAATAGATAAAGGGCAGCATCTTCACCATCTTCCAGTTGGGGTCTCTTCTCCGCTCTTCAGTGGCGATGCGGAGCAGCCATGGAAATTGTAAGCTTGAAGCCCTGTTTTAGGGTTTCCTCCTCTCTCCTCCCGCGAAAGTCTAACGCTAACCCTAATTCAAGAAAATTCAGTTCCATATCAACCAGACCTTACTCACCCGCCTTTTCCAAGTTCAGGTCATTTCCTCTGAAAAACCCCCGATTCGAAACATTACAAAAACAATCCAATGCGATTCCTCATTTCTTCTTCATCTTTTCCTTACTCCAATCTCTCCCAAGGCTTCAATCTTTCCTCCATGGCGGTGTCTCTGACCCCACCAGTAGGCCTCAGGTCAAGTGCCAAGCTGGCATTAGTACTATCCTCATGAGCACAACTGCAGCCGCTATCTCCAAGTCGCGTGTGAGCCCGTTTCTATGCACATTGGCTGCCAATCCGACCTTTGTTTCCGGATTAGTCGCCTGGTTTCTGGCACAGACTATGAAGGTTTTTCTGAATTTTTTCGTGGAGAGAAAGTGGGATTGGGGAATTTTGTTTAGTTCTGGTGGGATGCCTTCTTCGCACTCTTCTCTTTGTACGGCTCTGACAGCCTCTGTGGCGTTGTGCCATGGGATTAGCGACTCGCTGTTTCCTGTTTGTTTGGGGTTTAGTTTGATTGTGATGTATGATGCCATTGGTGTCAGAAGGCATGCCGGGATGCAAGCCGAGGTAAAATATTCTATCTGGCTTTTAAATTTCCAGTAAATTAGTGTTGAATTAATATGATCAACAGGGAGATTATCATTATGTACCTCAAATTTTCTTTCTGAGGCATTTTGTCAAACACAATGGTGGTGCCCATTATGACTGATCTAGCTTTTGCAGATATCTGTAACAGCAGTCACAAATTGGCTTAAACCATCCGATATCCACATCAAATATGTTTAATTTAAGAATTGTTTGTTAGTATTGGGATGGTTACAGACTAGTACTAGGAAACAACAGTACAGTACCAATTTTGGTAAGATAAGCTATGAAGAAACTGTTAAACAAATACAACAGAAATGAAGAGCTCAGAGTCTCAGATTGGTCTACCCAAAAGCAAACTAAGATTGTACTAAAATCGAAATAAAGTAATATATAGATGAAATAAGGGACAATTTGACTATTGAAAGTTGCAAAAAAGGTTTAATATTAGGTGGGGAACAAAGTTGTGGTGAGTATCAAATCCTTATATTTGCTATAATTTTGTGTATATTTTAATTTCTTTTTTTTATATTTATCTTGTTTTCCTTTTGTAAAATTTAGGTTCTCAATAAGATCATTGAGGACCTATTCCAGGGGCATCCAATAAGCGAAAGAAAATTGAAGGAGCTCTTAGGTCACACTCCTTCTCAGGTTTTTGCAGGGGCAGTTTTGGGAATTTTAGTGGCGTGGTTTTGTTGCCAAGGCTGTATTGTTCCCATTTAGTTTTAATTTCTAATACAATTATTGGGTAATATCTCTGAAAGGGGAAGTACAAACATGTTGATAAATCTTTCAGGGTGTAACAAAAACACAAATAGTTTTCTGTTCCTTTTGAATTTAACTACTAGACTAGAGAATGTGGTGATCTTATTTTTCTTTCTTCATTTTAATCTCTAGATGGTTCTAGCCTTGTTGGCCTAATTAATTATAGGCATAGGTTGTAAGTAAAGTCACAAAGCTAATATTACTCTGGAAAAATCTTATTAATGTAACTTAGATTTCTTTTGCTGAGATCACAAGTGATGGTTAAAGAGGACTACTTTTAATGTGATTTAGTTTGTTCGGCTCAAAATTTGTTTTCCTCGTGTGTTTATTGTGCTTATCTCGCTTGCCATACTACTGATGGAATTGCGTGTGATCAGAAGAAATGGATAGAACAATGATGAATTTCATATGGCATAGAATGATGCAATTCTGGGTTGAAGTCCAATTTTATAACCTGTTCAGATCTTCATCGGAAAAAACCGCTGAATAAATTGTTGGATTAATAATCATCTTCATACTATTTCTCCTATTTGTTATTTTTTAGTCCCGTAGGCAATAATATTTCTCACCCTAACCCCATAACATTACATATGCAAACAGTCTACCAGAAACATTTTTTTTCTTCCGTGCTTTGAAATATTACAGAAATGATAAGACTCACCAATACATTTTCTTTTCTCAGGCACTGATGTCTAGTATCTTTTATTCAGTTCTTCAACTAAAATAACGAGAAATGGACAATTAAGAGCAAAATTAATGCTACATTTCTCTTTATAACAGAAGTCATGTATTTTATAATCCTTTTTTTATGAGAACCATTTAAATTTTTTTTATGAGACCATGTATTTTATAATCCTATATCTTTTTTGAAAAGCACATTACTAAATAATTGATTAAGCTAAGGTAAAATTTAGCTGTAAGTTGTATCAGAATGCATAAAATGCAGATCACTAAAAAGTATATCCTGCAAGCTATATCCGGAAAATAATATTATTTTGGAAAGAGTACAAGACCAAAAGAAGAAATAGTAGCTTGCATCATTAAGGATTAACTCTGTTGTAGTTGTCATATGAGAATTGTCTTATTCAACAGTCAGGAAATGTATGAAATAAGTAATTTACTTACGATTGTATAACCATGGTTCGCAAAATCAGAATCTCACTTAACCATAGAATCGGAATCGGATGAATCGGTCGAATCAGATAAAAAAAAATCAATATTTTTTTTCTAAAAACTTGTTTTGTAATAAAAAAAATGGGAAAAAAACGGATAAAAAAAATAATTTGTCAAAAATTAATATTAAGATAAATGATTGTACTCAAATAATCCACTAAAATAATATACTACAGGGATTACAACCATAATATACTTTTTTATTGCCAAAAACTGTGTCGAGCCAGTTGGATGACCTCTTCGTCCTCTGTATTAAAATACAAAGGGGCTATTGTTGTACATAACCAAATAATGAAGACATTAGTCAAATGAAGGATAATTAACATTATCATATTCATATATATTTGGATTGTATTGTGCTCGAAAATTCTTGAATACTACTTGAATTGTAGTCTGGTTGTATTTCATATGCATATGATGTCACATTATATCCCCACTGAACTCTAAATTAATATTTTGACGCCTTGTTAATTCATTAATTGATATCTCTATATTGTCTTTGCACAGGTTCATTTTCTGATATAGTGCCGTGTGGTTGTTCCCTGTACTGATTCATTGGTTCAGAATTTTCATTTTGAGTTTCCATATATGTACTAGGGATGTCAGTGTTGGGAAAGGCTCTAGGCTAGCAGGTACATTTTGAAAAATTACTAACGATCTAGAGATGATCTTACCGTTTACAAGCAATCAATCACACGCAGTTTATGGATCATGTCACACACATGATCTAGCAGAGTGTTATAGTCATACCTCTCCAAACTAGTGGAGCGTGAAATGGTTGCCTGCGCCTTAGTCTTGCTTGTTATAGTTTCCAAAATAGGAAACCGCAAGCTTCGCACACCAAGGTGTTGATCGAGAATGAGAGGAGATCAATGCTAGTTGTTTGAATCTTCTCACCTTTACGAATTCAAAAGCTAGCTCACTACTTCAAACACTTTGAATAGATCTCGCTGAGCTAATCAACACGATCTCAAATCATTCTCACAAATTCGAATCTCAACTTAAAAAGGAGATCAATGAAGAGATCAAAATCTAGATCTAAAGATCTAGATCAATCTCAATAAGAGAAGAAGAAGAGAGAGATCAAACTCCTCAAAGAAGGAGGAGAGGCGGCGGCGGCGGCATGCCCAACCGGCGGAGGGAGAAGCGGCAGGCCGAGGCTAGGCCCAGCCTAGGTGGTGCGAACCTAAGCGGGTAGGGGTGGATGCGGGGCCGACGGCCGGCGGGGTGGCGCGGCGAAGGGAGAGGGGTGGCTCGGCTTGGGCTTGCCCTTGCTTGCTCCCTTGCTTCGTCTTAGCCAATGGAGGAGAAGAGATGAAGAGAGGATGAGAGGGAGAGATCTAGATCTAGAATGGAAGTGGAGGGATGACACATATATATAGACTTTCACATTTACTACAATGCCCTCACATATATCACAACGAGAAGATACAATATGAGAACATATTAGTAATATCATATATTAATGGTCCATTGGACCATTGGTCCGTCCAACTTTTATTCCAAAGGTTGATTCCTCTCTAAGCAACATCCCTCTTATATTGTTGACCAGGTCAACAGTCAAATTCAACTCTCTTTTGGTCAAACCGTTTAACCACGTTTGATCATGGTCAAATCTCCATTCAAATGGCCGTATCTTTTGAACCGTAAGTCCAAATCGCGCATACCTTATATCCAAACGCTCGTATACTAATCCTCTATCCTTTGGTATAATCTAATTAACAAACTAGTAGGATTAATAAACTTTAATATATGTTTAATCCAATTAAACATATACCCTCATATAATCAAATCATCTTTTGTACAACCAAGTACCAAATTGATTTGGCTATTCCTCATATAATGTCATACATTATTTGATTCCATGTGCATGTTGTTCCAACATCTTAGCATGGTGTCATAAACCTGTATGATATCTCGACCAGGGACCTTGTAGGTGTGACATGCTTGGATCTGTATTATGTTGGCAACTAGCACTAGTAGAAAATGTACAAATAGTATCGCCCCTCAGGATCGGACTTTTTAAAAATGTGATACTAATACTTTTAGGATCGGACAATAGTATGGGCCGATCTTGAAAGTGAGTATCAGGATCGGTTGTTACTAAGTCCGATCTTAATTTTGACTCATTAGGATCGGCCGTTAATAATGAACCGATCTTGATAGTGCAAATCTTATCAGGATCGGTGTTGTTGTTTGAGCCGATCTTGATGTTGTTGTTTGAGCCGATCTTATCAGCTTATTTCACCAAGCCGCCAGAACACCTCATTTCACCACTTTTTGATTCTAAATCCCGCTAGGTTTTTCCTCAAGTTCCCTCTCCCCCGCACAGCCGCTCTCGCCTCCGCCGATCTCATTTCACCACTGTCGACGTCGTCTCTCTCCCATGCGATGCTCACCTCCGCCGATCTCAGCGTCGACGTTGCTTCCGTGTCGCTGCTCCATCTCAACACCAGCACCAGCATCTCCCCTCGTAAGACAGTAGTGGCGGAGGAAGACGAGATCTTGGTTCTGGAGTTCGATTTCAAGGTAACGGTGTTGGTGTGATTGGATCCATGGCAAGTACAAAAACTTAGAAATCAGTTTCTGACAAAATTTCGAGTTCTGTAGCATTTCCAAAATTAACCAAGCTGGGTTTTCGAATATGTGTTTCAGAGGTATGGCAACATTTTCTTTTTAACCGTTTTACACTTGCATAGTGTTTTTGTCAAGCAATTTGTGCTGGAATCCCGTGTTTTTGTCAAGCAATATGGGCCTGCGCATGTTTCAGAAAAAGGGGTGTAACTTTTGATCCGTCCGTCGGATCGGGCTGAAATTTTGAGAGGAACTCCACAACCCAAAGGCGGATTCGAAACGGATCTATGATCCGTTTCGCCCATTTTTCGGGCTCAGATTCGCGATCCGACCGTCGGATCTGGACTTTTGGACCTTTCTTTATAATTTTTGCATTTTTAGGGTCTTTGATGTATCTTTTATGCAATTTTTGTCTAGGGTTTGTATTTAAACAGCCGTCAGGACTTTTGGCAGAGGCAGTTGTTGTTTTTATAAGAGTTTTATCAAAGAATTGAGAATCTGTGTGATCTCAGAACCGAAATCTATCTTCCTATTATTTCTGTGCAAGCTCAATCTTTTGGATTATACTGGTAAACTTATTGAAGAATTTAGGAATAACATAAAGTTATATTAAAATGTATTGCAGATGTTTTTGCTGTTGCTAGTTTGCCCTTTCAATGTTCTGCATGTACAAGTCAACTCGAGTTCTCTATTTTTGAATACTAAGGAACATTGTTCTCTCGCCTTCAGTAAGGTACATAATAGATAGAAAAAAGATAAATAATTTGGTATTCTAATTAAGATAAAATGAGATACTTTTCAAACAATAATTTCTCTCAATTATTTTCTTTTAGGTGGTTATGGTGGATTTCTACATGTCATACTAAAATTACTAAATAAGAATAATAATATAAATATACTTAGAAGTTCAAAAATTTAATTGAAACAGGAAAGCATTTCAGGGACTTGGCCTATGCTATCTCTTTTCTACCTTACTACTGGAGAGCAATGCAGGTTGTTAATTGATGAGAAAGATTGGTCTAATTTCATTTTAAATGTTAATTCACTACATAATTAAAACCTTAACTATGGTACATATACTTTTTGATGAGAAAGATTGTAATTTCCTTTTTATGGTATAGTGTGCAAGGAGAATAAGTAAACCATGAGTGATCAAGCTATATTATGAGTTGGTGCAATCCACTGTCTCTGTTCGAATTTGTAGAGCTCTGATGCCAGGAGATGAAGAAACCATGAGTGATCAAGCTATTTGGGAGACTTTACCGGTATGTCTAAATTTACTTGACGTTTTTCATCTTAAACTCTTATATTTTATAAGAAACCATGAGTGATATAGCATAATGGGCATTTACCTGTAAGCATAGTCCCTTGTTTGTTTAATTTCATGAGTGATATAGCATAATGGGCATTTCTTGTTACTATTAGTTTAGGTTTAGGTATGGCATGGAGTTCATACTTTTTCGGTTGATCTTCTGTGACAGATCAGCCAGTGCAGGCTGATCAGAAGTCCAAACCAAAAATTTATTTGAACAGTCAGATAGAGGACTCAAAAACACATACTTTAGACCTAAATTTTACATTCATAGCATTTTTCTATGATTTACTAGCTATTTTTAAAGTTTGCTTTCTGAAAATGCAAAAAAATGCTGTTTTCTGCATCTTTTACCAATCTGCCCCTGCATTCAAGCATCTGTTAAAAATAGTTAGAAAACTAAAAAAATCCTGAAACTTGTCAAGCATGTAGTTTAGACTTTCCTTTACATTTCCATAAAAAGAACAAAAAAATTGGCTTTGTAGATTGTCCAGAATGAATTTTTAAAGATTGGCTGACAGCAGCTAAACTCAGAAAATACCAGCAAATACTCTCTTATAAAATCACTTATTTGACATAGCTCTGGACCTTCAATGGATCTGAAACTTCTTGAGCATGTAATAGACACCTTGACATGCATGTTCCTAAAAATAAATGCAAATTTGATGTAGCCAATCTCTGGGAAATGAGGAGATTGAGTTAATTCAAGGTAGAGTTAGTGTAATGTTAATTAAATTGCAATGAACATCTGCAAATATAGATATGCTGTACCAACTGGCAAAGTTTTGTACCAGCATTATATATATTTTTACTAATCTTTTGAGATACAAGAATAATATGTTTTGTTTGCTGCAACTATAGATATTCCTACAGAGCTTGCCACTTGGGACTGCGCTGGATGATGGATAAAGTAATTTTGTGGTGGTACCAGAGCTGGAGGCACATTTGAAGTCTCAAAGTTTAGTTAGTAGTTAAACATGTAATGCTGTCAAGGTTTCCCTCTGGGCTTTTAGTGGGTTTAGGAATTAGTATTTTATTAGGCTTGTGTCATTGCTAAGAACTAGTCATGTATTACTTTACTGGTAAATGAAATGGGTCATCGTGGCATCTTTCTGTTTATCAAGATATACCATTGCACTTCTTGGATTTAAATAGACTGTATAGGTATCATTAGTGCATCATATCAAGATTCAAAATGTTGGTTTCACAAAAAAAATAAAAATAAAAATAATAAAACTTTGAAAGTTAGAATTAGGATCGGTTATTAATAAATAACCGATCTTGAAAGTTAGAATTAGGATCGGTTATTAATAAATAACCGATCTTGATAGTTAGAATTAGGATCGGTTATTAATAAATAACCGATCTTGATAGTTAGAATTAGGATCGGTTATTAATAAATAACCGATCCAGATGGTTGGTATCTGGATCGGTTCTTTAACCGATACAGTTTAGATTGACTACTTGTATCGGCTGGAACAGGATCGGCTGTAGGTCCGATCCTGATGTGCGAATATAACCGATCCTGATTTGTGTTTTTCCACTAGTGTAGAAAACTCTTTTTTAGTTGATCAAGATTAACATCTAGCAACACGTCTTGACTACCCAATTATACAGATGATATGTATCCTGACAGTATCGCTGATCCAATGTAGACAGTGCCTGATTACACTGCTCGTGTTGTTTCCAATATCTCATGATAGTCTAATGATGAACGCGAGATAGGATATTGTCATTCCCGCTGTATTATCGATTATGTTTCTTGATCCATGAGTAGCATATTATAATTCATCATTAAACTATTCAATCAAGGGTCCCAGAGATATCATAGCTTACTCAGCATTCACCAGGATGCGAATAAGAAATATTCGTCTGATTGACATAAACCTCTCAACATAAGTTCTACACATAGAGAAGATGTCTTTATCGCTCCCTGTTACGGTGAGCGATTAACACCAACCACTGATGTGCATACCTTAGAAAAAAAAACCAAATGTCTCAGACATAAGACAACAATACCACATGAACAATCAATGACATAACACATAATTCAGATGATGTTCATGTATGGTCAAATCCGACGACATATAACTCTTATATGCATCTGTGATATTAAACCGGTACTCTACCGCTTTGATCTGTGATAGCTGGATCAAACGTTTAATCATCACACTAGTCATAAGTGTAATTAGTGTTCCTTGCTAATTACCTTGACCAGTGATACTTTAAAGTTCATTACTTCTATTCCTTGGTTGCTATACAATCTAACTATCACACCCTAAATCGGAAATTCCGGATTAAGGTATGATCAGTCCTCGCCTCGTGTCTAATAATCACAAAGACACGCAAGTCTAAACAAATATAAATAAACAATCATAGCGGAAGCGGAATAAAATAAACAAGCAACAGTCATAAATCTAAAATAAACATACATATACATATATCATCCATACAATCCATATTGGGATAAAATAACATAGTCTAAGCAAGGGAATACATGATATATCGAATCCAATGTACAAATCAAAAATATCAGGACTCGTAAACCTAACAAAAGCCCTAAAGTAAACTATCAAGCGGCGTGGTCATTGGGTACAATTCCTGACAACTCCTGCTGTGGATCACTAGTCTTTGTACCTGAAATCTCACATCAAAGATGGGTGAGCGAACGATTGCCCAGTACGTAACCCAGTATTATTACTTAAGAGATCCTTTAAGTCAAAACACTTTTAATTGTAATTTACGTAAAGTATTGTAAACAGTACATTTAAATGCACATGCTTTAATATATAAACCTATCATACTATCTATAAAAGAAAATACATATAATAAATGAGATGATGCGATTATCCTATTATGTCAACATGCAAAGGTTCTCAAAAATAAACTCAAGGAGAATATTATATAAATTATCAAGTCGGATCCAGTATCAAAATACTATGTGTAGGAATATAATAATAATACAGATAAATAAACACCCTGTGCTGTGTCAGTCGGACCCAAAGATCCCATAAAATATTTAGTCCAAGTACTGTGGGTAGGGAATCAATGATACACGTTGCCTAGTGACATCGAGCATTGACCCTCAAGAATATATATAGTCCGCTAGCAGATAGATAAGACAATGGCGTTATTTTTTAGCCGTTTCGCTATGACGCGATAAACTTTATTTAAACCTTTGTTGATAACATCTTAGCAGTAGAAAATGACTCTAATCTTCTGCGATACCATTATGCCTGCAAATTTTATTCTCATAGTAAATAAATATTGAAAAAATACAATTTAGAATAGTGTACATTGATTATTTTGGAACAACATATATCAGTTTAAGGCTTTATTTGTAAGAGCATATCAAGTTGTAATTTTCCAATCACATTTCTAAGGCCACTTATTACTTCAGTATTGTTCGGGCTCATTTTTTAAAACTAGAATCTTGGATTGAGAAAATATCCTATAAAAAAAGTAATAACATTTAGTTACTTCATTTAATAAAAAAAAGTAACGCAAAAAATATAAAATAGCTATATGATTCCAGGCTTGTCTGATGCCCAAACATGTCCTCTGTTATGTACTTTTGAATAATTAATTTCAAATAATTTCAAAGAACTTTAACCACATTCTCAACATGTTTTCTTTTTGGGAAAATTTCTAGTGTGCCAATGCAAATTTTTAAAATAATCAATTTACCCATCAAAACTCCATAATATCCAATATCCCCACAAAAACTTAATATTCTATCCAATATCCCCTTTTATTTATTTAACAATCTATTTAGTTATTTAACAAAATAAATTGACAAATATACCCTTTAAGCATCATCTCTCATTTGTTATATTGAAAATTGTTCTTTCCCTTCCTCGGTTGAATATAAAATTTGAGTAAAATTTCTAGTGTGCCCATGCAAACATTTAAAATAGTCAATTTCCCCATCAAAACTCCATAATATCCAATATTCCCATAAAAACTTAACATTCTATCCAATATCCCCTTTTATTTATTTAATAGTCTATTTAATTATTTATAAAATAAATTGACAAATATACCCTTTTATTTCAAAACCTTATTTCTCAAAACCTTATCTCTCCTCTGTAAATCCCACCTAAATCTACCTTGCTGGTCCGATGCAAATCTATTGCCGATCATACCTCCATGGTTTGGTTTGAGGCATCGCAAGATTTTCATGTTCAGTTCAAATTTGATGAGTTAAATTGGGCTAATTTATTTCATATTAAATTGGGCTTATCTGAGGATTGAAATTAAATAACATTCGTTTTGATTTACCTGAGGCGTAAATCAAATTGATCTAAGCAAAAGAAAGGAAATCTAATTTGGAATAGAGAGTATCATGGGCCTCATGGTTAATATTGAAATTTGGATTACAGAAGCGACATGATGAAAGGGAGAAGGGAGACCCTGCTGTTCCTCAGGAAAATCAACAACGAGTGCTATTTTCAATGAATTCTGAATTCGGAATCTCTTAATTTACAGTGAAGTTTGGGAGTATAGAGCATGCTTATAAGGTTGATAAATCGCACTGCTCCATTGACAAAGATCTGATTGGATACCAAACCAAAATCTGAATGATTTTTATGAGAAGGGTTCGAATGCATCATGATTTTGTACTACAATATGCTCTACATCCTTTATCTCCGTTTTCAAAGTCCGAACAGGCGATCTGAACCGCTCAACATGATCTTTATAATAAAATATTCTTAGAAACCGAATTTTATATTTTCATAGAATTTCTTTACTATTTTTTTACATAGGTACAATATCATTGATATTTGGATGATTCAGAATCTCCTTAAAACAGTGATTTTGTACATATCTAAAAAAATAGTAATTTTTTTTTTAAAATATAAAATTTGGTTTTCAAACAAATTTTATTATGAAGATCATGTTGAGTGGTTCAGATCGACTATTCAGACTTTAACAATAGAGATAAAAAAATATAAAGCATATTGGAGTACATCGATATTTTGAATTATTTAAGAACTCTCTAATTTTTGACCCAGCCACCAGCGAATGACGCATGAGGTGTCATTTATCGATTTTTTTTTTTAATTTAAGCCCGTAGGCACATTTATCGAATCGTAGACTAGATATCTGTGCGCAGTTTCCAAATAAAGAGATGTTGGAGCCTTGGTGTTGTTTGATGTGATAAGTGCACGCTATAAAACATGCTACATATTATTTACGAGAATAAAAAATGATTATTGTCGAGAGTACGTACATAAATTGTTATTTTCAAATGTATCGATATTACTGATAGAAGTATCCATATAGATACCGTTAGTAAAAAACATTTTTACTCTCGCAGATAGTAACAGATTTTTGTAGTACGTTTGAACCAGCTAGTAATTAATGTGTGTGAATGATCCAAAGAAATGTTCATTCATTACTCCATAACCTATTATATATGTCAAAAATTGAAGGATTTTTTATATGACGTTTGATCATAAAAAAAAGAGAGAAGAAGTTATGTCACGACCTAACATACATACTATTGAAATGCAATTAAAAAGTGAATCATGGGATAGCACAGGAAGGTCAATATTGCTAATCTCACAATTTGTTTTATGGAGAGAAAGGTGTTGTAGAATTTTCAGAGATTCCGAAAAATATGTTGAGGATTTAGTAGATAGAACAAGTTCAGACACAATGGAGTTATAGTATGTTAGTTCAGAGGGTATAGAAATCATAAAACAAAAGAGATACAGTGAGAAAGGAACACGGAAAGGAGGCTCAAATTGGAGGTTCGAAAAGGCTGGAGTGAAGATGATGAAGCAAATATAAGCATACTGCTGCTGGAAAATCCATAGCACAGCCATATTTGGGATACTGGTACGATACTGGTACGATGGGATAGCACAGGAAGGTCGGTACTATTGGGAGGATGTGCGGCTTCATCAACTTGAAGAATAATTTCGGTTTTCTTAAGGACTTCAATGCAATCTTTTTATGTTTTCTTTACTTCAATTTTTTTCATTATTTTCATTTAATTGCTCAACTGTTTTGAGCTCTTTTTGTTTTTATTTCACTATTACATCACTTATGTAATGGACCATATCATGAATGAAATACGGGCTAGATCCATATTTTTCTTCAAAAAAAAGTGAATCATGAACTTAGACGCAAAAAAGAGCTCGCAAACTTTGTGTTGCGGATATAAATAATAAATATTGTGATTCATTTCATACATTACTACATTTTCTACAGAAAATCAAAAGTCAATATCTCAGAAGTTACAATTTGAGTAATGGCAAGTTGGACATATTTTTTTTAATATTTACGACTGTCGAGTTTGTAGTGACAAAACTACGCTAATTTAAAAACTAAACTATAGAATAAAACTAAACTACGCTAATTTAACTACGACCATTATAATGATAATAGCGGTCCGTTATGCTATATGATTTTTTTTTTCCTTTTTTTCGTAATTTGTATGGGCTTTAGAGCTCAAATTTAAAATTAATTTAGTATGATATCTTCTAATAGTGTTCTAAATAATTAGTTATAGTGTCTGAGAACTATATGAGGTTTTAATAGATCATTGTCAGATCACGAAAGACTGAGTTGATCGAATTGTGAAACTGTAATGTTGTTAAACATTAGTTGTATGGTGTTGTTTGATGTGATCAGTGCACGCAATAAAATATGTTATTATTTACGAGAATAAAAAAATGATTATTGTCGAGGGTACATACACCGACATAAATTGTTATTTCTAAATGTATCGATATTACTAACAGAAGTATCTGTGTAGATACCGTTAGTAAAAAATATTTTTACTCTCGCAGACCGTGACAGATTTTTGTAGTACGTTTGAACAAGCTAGTAATTAATGTGTGTGAATGATCTAAAGAGATGTTCGTTCATTACTCCATAACCTATTATATATGTCAAAAATTGAAGGATTTTTTATATGATGTTTGATCATAAAAAAAAAAAAAATGTTATGTCACGACCTAACATACATACTATTGAAATGCAATTAAAAAGTGAATAACTTCGACGCAAAAAAGAGCTCGCAGACTTTTTATGGTCGTCCAAAGCTATATAAAGTATGTAGTACTTCGTGTTGCGGATAAAATAATAAATATTGTGATTCGTTTCATACATTACTACATTTATACAGAAAATCAAAAGTCAATATCTCAGAAGTTACAATTTGAGTAATGGCAAGTTGGACATATATTTTTTTATTATTTACGACTTTCGAGTTTGTAGTGACAAATATAATTTGGTAGAATGGATAAAAATGTATATGATGACAGGGTGACCACATATGGTAGAATGGGTAAAAGGGTATATAATATATGATCACAGGGTGACCACATCACGAAGAACTTGATAGTGGACAATAATCTAACAAATATTTATTACTCAATTATATGATGACAGGGTGACCACATATGGTAGAATGGGTAAAAGGGTATATAATATATGATCACAGGTTGACCACATAATGAAGAACTTGATAGTGGACAATAATCTAACAAATATTTACTACTCAATTATATATATTGTCGTACTAATAATATATATGATGAGGTTGAAATATGGCATATTTACATTAAAAAATTGATAGTTTATGCTATGATGTTTAAAATAGAAAAAAGATAGATAATTTATGATATTACTAGAGAGATTTTAAATAGCAATTTGGACTTTGTACTGGTTCAATATGAATATTATAATTTTTTAATCAATTTGATATTACTTATTGTTCTATGAGACTTTAGATAATGTTAATAATTAGTAGAAATATAGAATATAATTTTTGAAAAGAAATAAACATGCTATGTAAAATTTCAAAATCTATTATATGTCATGTGTGCACAAGAAATACTAGTATCGGGCATGTGTGTTAAACATATTATAAAAGAACAAAAAAATTCTCATACAAAATGACGTATTTTCATAAAAAAAATATAGACCCATGAAAAGTATAATTATTCAACAATATTCATGAATTAATATTAAAATAGATTGGTTTCAAATCAAATTATAAATAAAAAGTCAATTAGTATAATAAAGGCCAATGAGAAATAATGTCGACTTAGTGCTATATGTTTTGGCTTCATCAGACATCCCCTATTGAGGTATGAGTCTTGGTACTTGCGGGTCTGCATGGCATCAGTATATTTGCAGGGCGATTATAGTGCCTTCTTCAGCTAGAAGATCCAGAGGGTTATACCTCAAACGGTCGCAAATGGACTCGTGCGGTAATGCACCTAAAACTACATATTTTTTTACTAACTGATTAGTTCATAAATTTTTTGATCTAACAAAATAATTTTTTAGCAGCTTTTAGAGGCTCTTAAAGGTTGCACGCATAGGATCACGATGCTGGAAAAAAGTGGCTACAAAGCTTTTGGGTGCGTGTTATTGAGGAGCCATGCCACCACTATTGAGGATGCCTGGCACGGTGGGCAGCTCATCACCATGCTGCGAGACGCCGGAGAGAACATCAACTGGCGTCAGGTAGATCCGTCCAAGCCTGACGAGCCCCTCGTTAGAGCTAGTAAGATGCCATCCCCCCCCCCCCCCCCCCACGAGAGTAGCCAGAGTGGGACTACCATCGTTGGGTATTGTCCATGACTGGATGGCAGGCTAACTATGATGCACAGGAATGTCCAGTTCAGCCTTCGGTATGTCATATTTCATTAGCTGTCAAGTTAGACAAATTTCTTTCTTCAGAGCAAATTTACTTAATTATTTGTATGATTGCAGGGTCTGGCTAATATGCCACCACCGCCAGCGCAGCAGGAGCCTCAAGAGTTCTTTCCTATGGAGGATGAAGGGCCATCTTTCAGTCTGGATGACTTCCAGTTCGGGGACCCTCCAGAGTTTGAGCCTCCGAGACAACGATATGATAAAGAGCTACCACATGATAGAGAGGCCAATGGTAGCCGGTCTCAGACTCAGCCTAACTTTGCGACTGAGTTGGCAGCATCCATCTTCTCTACACCCCCGCCAGTCCCTAGGGGTGAGGATGAGTCAGTCTGGGATACCGCGATACGGATGCGTGGAGAGGTCGAGGCTGATGTCGTTACACCGAGAAAGAGAGCCTTCCCGAGACCATGGTCCGGACTACCCAACCGAGAGAACAGGGGACAACCGCCCAATCGAAGGTCCCCCTCTGGATTTTAGTTAGATTGTTTTGTACTTTTTATATTTGGTATACTATGTTTGGTGTTTTATGTTTTAATTATCTTATGTTTTGGTTCTTTTTTATTTGTGCTTTTATGTATTATTTATATATTTTTTTAGATATTTTTTTGTCACTAAGTTATGCTAAATTAATCTCAATTACGCTAAATTATACTAAAATAAAATAAATTATCAGGATTATACAAAATTAAACTAAATTTCGCTAAATTATACTAAAATAAAAGAAATTATCAGGATTATGCTAAATTATACTAAAATAATTTCAAGAGTTCCAATAGACAAAAAACAAAACAAAAATAACAATATACATATTACAACATAAAATCTAAACAGAAAATACTACAATAACAAAAAATACACACCACATATTTATTAATTAACTTTGGTAGAATAGATAAATTACAAACCCTAAAATAGCAAAAAAATAAAAATAAAAATAAAAAATTCCTAGACCGGCCATTTAATTGCCGGTTGAGAAAAAAAATAAGGACCGGCCATTAAATGGCCAGTTTGGGTATTTTTAAAAAAACCCAGCTAACTTAGGTATATTTATTAATTTGTATTTAAGTTTGGATATTAATAAAAATGTCAGGGAGTTGAACCATGTTGAAATTTGAGCGGTACCTAACAGTACCGGTAATCTAAGATACATACTCTCCTTAATATTACTGAACCATACTAAATCCAATTTGCAATTAAGCTTCCATCTTTTTTTGGGTCAAATTGAGATAATTACAACTAAAAGCTAATTCGCACAACACACTTAATTTACTCATAAGTTGTAGCATCAACTAATGTATCATTGCAGATAAATTTTCAGCTGGTCTTTTTGTGCAACTAAGTTGTAACAAACCATTGATTCTGCTTCAAACAGTTTGACAGTGTACCTCCAGCACACCTCTTCAGAATCTAGGATTTCGTCAGATGGCCCGAGCTCGATCGATAAAGAGAGTGAGAGTGAGAGGGTGCACTGGGAGATGTTGTGTGCTAGATCAGGGAGAGGGCATCGAAGGGGGTTGTTCTTCTCTGTCGCACAGGGAAGTCGGCCATTCAGGGATAGCACTGGGGCCAGTATTATTTGTGCTTTGATATTCGTGCATGACGTATTTGAACAGTCGAGATTTTCCAAAAAAACACTCAAAGTTTGAGATATCTCAGAGGATGTAAATTCGGTAATTTGGAGGGGACCTGGAAAAGGGTAGCATTAATGGAGAACAATCTGGAATTTTTTTTTCCTGATCCAGGTGCTCTGATCCGCACGGATCTTAGCGCAGATCCGAAGATTAAGATTGGAGAGCGGATTAGGAGCACAAAGGGAATGACCCATTTTAAGCCCCCTCTATGAAAATATGTCATTAATATTTTCTGACGTCCGCACGCCCGAAGTCGTAAAATTTGAAATTAATTAATTTGTGCAAGGAGATTGGACTAGTACAGATAAGATGTACTAATAATGGTACGAAACAAGATGGAGTTAATTAATGATGCTAATATATATGAAATCGATCCGATTCATGACATATATCCGTTGACTTCTAATTTTATTATTATAAATACTACATATATAATATTGTCCCATCCTCTACTATTTGCCCGGGAAGTGTCTCTGGACGTATTATGAAATAGCGCAAATCTCAACACAAGAAGAAAAATCGGATGGGCGTTGCACACTTTCTAATAGCAGTGGATCTGAATATGAGCGTGTCTTGCGTGACTGCGTCAACTGTTTATTAGAAAATTACAAAAGAAGATAGAAAATAAACTACTTGTTAGCGATACATCATTAAACAAGAAGATGCTATCACTAAATTAATTTACCCTGAATATATCCTCCCTTAAATTCAATATTAGCAAAGTCATACATATGACGGGGTCAATTAATTAATTAGGTTCATTTCTTGGCTAGTATAAATACTGTATGTGTGACTTGAGGGGTAAAAGGGATCATATTTGTGTTAACTGCTAATTGGGAAGAATGCATTTGTGGTGCTCATATGTTCTGATCATATTGCTGCTCCTGGTCTTCGTTTGTGTTCAAGGCCAGAACGGTAATATATATTTTTAGTTTAATTTTTCCCTTAATCTCATTTAAAGCTTGATTTTATATATAGTTGATTCTTTTAATATTATTGGAAAGTTACCGATCCAAGTGTTTTGTTGGAATGAGGCTATGATGAAATGCATATTACAAGTTTGTCCATACTATATATATATGGGTCTAATCTCTATTTTCAATTTCAAGTTCAAAACAGTCAAACAGTCGATTCAAGCCGCTTAATTATATAATCTCAATATTAAAATATATATACTTGTAGACAAAAATTTACATTTTTAAAGAAAAATTAACTAGTATTTTAAGTAGGTAAAATATCACTTGATCTAAAGATTTTGAACTATCCAAAAGTAGTGATTTTATATCAATCTAAAATAATAGTTAAAATTTTTTAAAAATCATAAAATTTGTTCTCCATGTACATTTTCCATGAGTGTTCTAAATAGCGCACTATAGTATTTTCGGACTTTAAACGCTAAGCTATGGGATAAAAATGCGTTATTTCAGCTACGACTGCTATAGCGGTAATAGCGGTCGATCCGATATAGCGTACGTGTAGCGCAAATAGCACATGCCATGCTACATAGACTTTTATTTCAAGGCTCAAATTAAAAATTTCTTTCAAGGACCACTTTTTTTAAAGGCCCAGATTGCTACCATTCAGACTAGGTGATTTTCTACCTATCTAAAAAAATAGAAAAAAAATTCTAAAAAATGTAAAATTTGATTTGCAAACACATATTCATATGGAGATCACGTTGAACGGTTCGGATCGACCGTAAGGATTTTGAAAACTCAAATATTGAGCCGTAGCACGGAGGCCCTCTATGCTATGCGTAGCACCGTAGCCAACTCATATATATATATATGCCCCGTTTCGAAAAAAAAAAACTGTTATTGTACATATGGATCAGTCGCAACATTGGTGCGTAAGGGCCTTACCAATACATCTTAGATGATTACTCCGAAAGAAAATAATCACTCAAAATTAATGAAATCATTTTGATCAACAATTACAATTTTCTTCTCTTTGCAGGTTTTATAAACATAGACTGTGGTATTACAAGCAACACTAGTTATGTTGATAGCTTAGGTTTGACATACGTATCTGATGATCAATATATCGACACGGGGTTGAACGACAATATCCCTAGTCAGTATCCAGTGCAAAAAGAATACAGATATCTTGAGACCCTCACACTACAACAAAATCAGTCTTCAGCGACCACCATCAGCGACCGCTAAGGTCGCCGGTCGCTGAAGACCTCATAAAAAAAATAAAAAAACAAAAATTTAATTGTTTTGGCGACGAACCCTTCAGCGACCGGCGCTTATACCTTCAGAGACCGATTTGTCCCGGTCGCTGAAGGGTGCCCTTTCAAAAGCCCGCCAAGTCTTTTTCTCTGCCGCCCGACCCGCCATTTCTAGGTTTAGCCAAAAAAACACCGCGCGACCTCTCGGCTGCCCGACCCCTCTGCCGCGCCGCGCCGCACCGCCCGACCCCACTGGTCGAGTCTCTCTTCTCTTGCTCAGGTGCACTCTCTTTCTCTCTCTCTTTCTCCATTTCAGTGGCACTGGTTTTGTTAGCTATGCTGTTCTTCTTGGGTAAGAACTCGTCGCCTCTTAATCCGACAAGAGCGATTGCTCCTTTAGATGAAAAGATTCAGGTATGATCTCGGATCTCTGCTTTTAAAGTGCTTAATTTCTTGTCCATATCGTAATTCATTTTGAATAATTCTTTAACTGTAACAAGCAATGCGATATCGCCCGCAGAGGAATCTCAGGAAACATCCTATGTCATCAAGCAAGGTAAAGAAGCGCTTTTTTTTTTTTTAAATAATATCTCTGATCCTTTCAAAATAAGAGTGCTCGGTGCTGTAGTGTCAGGAGGTTCCCTCATGGTACTAAAAACTGTTACACTCTAACGCCAGTAACAAAAGGTTCAAAATATCTTGTGAGAGCAACATTCTATTATGGGAACTACGACGGATTAGAAAATAGTCCCAGCTTTGATTTATATTTTGGTGTCAATTTCTGGTTTACTGTTAGCTTGTCTCGACTTGATTATCTTCGCACTCCTGAGATAATTGCTATTGCTCCTGCTTATTATATGCAAGTTTGTTTGGTGAATACGGGACTCGGGACTCCTTTCATCTCTGCGCTGGAGTTGAAACCATTGACTAGCACTTTTTATGAACTTGCAAACGCTACACAATCTCTGAGTTTTTTTAAAAGGAGCGACTTGGGATCGAATAATTCATTGGTACTGAGGTATGAAAAATATAGCATTTATCAAGAAAAGGAAAACTTCGTTTGCTCCTTCAGGGCTTACTTTTTGGTTATAATATCACTTAGATATGCATCCTGAATTTGTCAGTTGGGATAATTTATTGATCAAACATTTTAATCATCCATATAATATAGACTTGCTATATTCTTCTAATTAACCTACAATAGTTTATTTCAAACCCCAAATTGGCAGGAAACGTTCAATTCACCTCACGAAACTAGTGACATTGTTTTTAAAATATATTAAGTTCAGTAAAATATAAAATTCTATTTAGAAATCTGATATTCTGCAGAACATAATTCAATAATCAGGAATCTCATTTGTTGGTTGCGAGCAGGTACCCTTACGATGTACACGACCGGCTATGGTATAGTTACAGAGAATCTTCATTGAATGCAATATCCACCGGCCTCAGCTTTGAAGTCTCTATTTATGAAGTGCCATCCTTGGTGCTACAGACAGCTGTTGTTCCCTCAACAGCAAACAGCTCCATTGACATAACATGGTCGACATCTAACAAGTCAACTATGTTCTTTGTCGCGCTCCATTTTGCTGAGATCCAGATTGTGCAAAACACTAGTCTCAGGGAGTTCTACGTTTATGCAAATGGAGAACAAGTGTCCAAGGACCCTGTTCCCTTAAAGTACTTTACCTCAGGATATTTATACTGCACAATTGGATTCCAGACAAATCATAAAGTGTCGCTCAAGAGTTCCACTAGAGCAACTCTCCCACCCATACTCAATGCATATGAGTTGTATACAATCTTACCAGTGACGATGTTGCCAACAGATGCCACAGATGGTACATAATTTTCTATATCGAATCTCAATATTGTTCATTATCCTCAGTATATTAATTGTGCTACTGACAAACAAACTTTTTCAGAAATAGTTTACATTATCTGAAAGAATTTTAATCTTCTATGCAGTTAGTGCCATTGAATCAATCAAGACAAAATATAGTATCAGAAAATATTGGAATGGTGATCCTTGTCTTCCTACAAACAACAGTTGGACTGGGGTTATCTGTACAATTAATTCCGCTCGTATTCCCAAGATCACAGTTTTGTAAGTTTTACATCCAATATAATGCTTTCTTAAAATATTCTCTGTATTGATCCTTCTGCAGAAGCAATTGAGTTCTATTTTTTTTCGCAGAAATCTATCATCCAGTGGATTAACCGGGGCAATGGTATCTGCATTTGGATACCTAACTGAGCTTGAGAAATTGTATGTTCGTTTAACATTCAGAAAAAATAAAATTATTTTAGGCAAGTTATTATAACATCACTTACATTGTTGTAACATAACAATTATACAGTTTCTGACATGAAATTCTCTTTTATAATCCTTTCAGAGACTTATCTCAGAACAATCTCTCGGGCAACACTCCTAATTCTCTGGATGAATTAACATCACTTACATTATTGTATGACAAGAGAACCTTTCCATTTTAGCCAGAGCATCAATTCCCACCGTCTCATCTAATGCTCTTTTTTATTACAGGGATCTCTCAGAAAACAGTGGGCTTTCAAGAACACTTCCTCCTGGTCTCCAAAAAAGACAAAAGGATGGTCATTTGACAGTGCTGTATATCTATTTTCCCCATGTTGATCAAACTAATAATCCTTTAGTCCTACCACTTGTTTGATATGCCATTTCTTTAGTTTAGAAATTTGTAACTAAGTTGATACATTTATAAGTAGTGACAGCCTGGCATCTCAAGCTTGGATGTTCTAAAACTGTGCAAAAACTATCATATATTAAATGCTAGATCCTTATCTTATTTTGATTGACTCAGTTATCTTTATAATTGTGCCTGTAGTTATCGTGTTGCTGATTGTTGGAGCAGTGGGACTATTCTTTTTGTGCCTGAAGATGAAGAAGAAAGGTAATTGTTCCATAATGATTAATTCTTTTAATAAAAAACAAAGGTGAAAATCAAAACTTCCAATTCTAAATAAACCGTGAGATCCTCCAGTATAGTTTTCAACCTGCAATCTCTCCCACGGAAGGTATACCCGCAGATCAGGAAAATGAAAGTTTGACCTGGCAATCTCTCCTCAATGAAGTTAACTGAATAAATTAGCTACACTGTTTGCCTAATTTTCATATTAGCTGATTGTTGCATTTCTTCAAAACATTTGATAACTGATTTAATATTTGTAGATAAACGCATCAACCCACATACATCTCACGTACTTGATAAATTATTTAATATTTGTAGTTGATGACCAAAATAGCACTAGCGAGTCTGGAGCTGGAGGAAAGGCATTAAATTTCGACAAAAAGCAATTTAGTTTTTCTGAGCTGAAGCTTATCACAAATGACTTTAGAGAAAAAATTGGAATTGGGGGGTTTGGCGAAGTTTTTAAGGGAAGACTTGGAGATGGAAACGAAGTTGCCGTTAAAGTCCGTTCAGAGTCATCTTCGCAAGGGACTCAACAGTTTTTTAATGAGGTAACAGGAGTATCTGTCATTCACTGTTATAGCATGTGTCATGCATGATTAACTCTATTTTGCATCAGTAATCAGGACCTAGTACATCTATGCTCTGAATTTCTTCTTACAGGCGCTTAGGTTACCTGAATATTTATACTTTAAAGGAAGAAATATTTTGAACATGCATGTTGTATACTATGAAAATCTTTATATCAGAGTGTCAATTTAAAGGTATAGCATCTAATGCACAATGTATCTCAAATTGTTATCTAGGTTGAAATGTTGTCAAGGATTCATCACAAGAACTTAGTCTCACTTGTTGGCTACTGCAACGACGGAAATTACATCGCTCTCATCTATGAGTACATGCAAGAAGGAAATCTGCAAGATTGTCTCAAAGGTATTTCAGCAAGTTCTTCACTGCACCAATATTTTTTTAAAAACACTTTGATGTAAATCAAGGACCCAAATGTAAAATTCAATTTAACAAAAACTTGGCAGTCTGCAGGATGAGGATTTAATATTACTAAAAACAAGGTGCTAAACAACCAGGAGATCCAAAATTTTGGCTTATAGATTTAATAATTCACATATTTCTTTCTTTTTTTTTTCTTTTTTTTTTCTTTTTATTAAAATTTGTGAAATTCAACTATGTTGAATTGCTTTTTAATCTGTAATCTGGTTTCCTTTTGAAACCTGTCATCAATAAAACAAATAAGGACTAGATCTTTATTTTTTCTCAAAAATAATTCACATATTTGACTTATAGGTAACGCGCAGCCTCTTTCATGGAAACAAAGACTCAGAATTGCATATGAATCTGCCCAAGGTCTGTAAATTTTGTTACTGTTATCAGGGAACAACTTTATTCATAAGGAACCGGGGGGCGTCCGATGGGCGTTGGACAAAAATCTTTCCGATGCCATGTTATAGCCGTCCGATTACTGTCAAGATGCGTGTGTAGCACTTTAAGATTCATGTGGAGCAAGATTGAGCAAATCATAACCTGATCCTTGTATTTCGTACAGGATTGGAGTATCTTCACAAAATGTGCAATCCACCACTAATTCACAGAGACGTAAAAACCACCAATATTCTTCTTAGCAGTAATCTCGAGGCAAAGGTTTCCGATTTTGGTTTGGTCCGGGCTTTCTCAGGCACTCATGTCTTCACCACTGTTGTTGGGACACTTGGTTATTTGGATCCCCAGTATGTTCTCTCAGCCTCTCCAGTCTGTTCTTTCTGACTTGTCTGTTCTATTCATTTTAAGATGTATTGGTACTAGACCGGACTCCTTATGTGAGCGGATTTGTTGCCCCTGTAATGCTTGTTTGCCAAATTACCTTCAAAACTAAAATAAAAAAGTAATTTGTGTAACGTTAAACTATTAATCTCCCCTATATATTATATATTACAATAGTCATACTCATGTTCTACAAGGTCATCAGCATTTTTTCTTTTTGTTTCCATTTTAGAAAGTAAATTGTCTACCAAATTTTATATTTAAAAAAAAGAATATGTATATAAATCAAAGTTTATAGAATGTTCAGTGAGGGGGGACAAGATCTATTGTTTCTAGTTTTCATTACTTCATGTACTTGTTTGTTAGTTTGTTGATTTGTTTCATATTTCTGCAGTTATGCCTCAACCTCCCAGCTCACAGAAAAAAGTGACATTTATAGTTTTGGGGTTGTCTTGCTAGAAATCGTCACAGGCAAGATGCCAATTCGCCAAGGCCAACAAAGGAGTCAGCATTTGACTGAATTTGTGCAGCAAAGGCTCACCAAAGGAAACATAGAAAGCATATTGGACCAATATATGGGAGGCCAATACAACATAAACTCAATTTGGAAGGTTACTGAACTGGCACTAAGGTGCACTGACCTACCTGATAAGAGGCCTGACATGACAGAAGTTGTAGCAGAGCTCAAAGAAAGCCTGAGTCTGGAAAGGTCTAGCACTGAAACTGTTAGAGAGGCTTCTGGGGACATAAGCAGAGATTATCAAAGAAATGTTAATCCTTTTGGTGGTGTTAGCCCTAGTGATAATTTGGAGATGACGCATATTGGGGGCTCGAAGCTACCAGATTATGGTCCTTTGACAAGATAAATATCAGTTTTAGATAGCACGGTTCTGCAATATTGCCTTGTGTGCTTTCCTGTCAATGGTTTGGTTTGATATAGAATTGTTCATATAAAAAATCAGTTGATCTGGTTGCTTTCTTATTGTAATTTAAGCGTTTATACATTCAGCAGATCATTTGTTAAATATTTTTCTTTGTGAAGTTGAAAGTATGAAAAATGGAACCTATGGCACCATGTGCTATTAAGAAGACCTAAACTCTGTTATTCTTGCACAATAAAACAATTTCCATGGATTCCTTGTGGTTCGTTTTAGTTGATTCACATAGATTGCTAGAAACCCTAATTGATCATGGGGTTCACAAAATGAAACCATTATATTAGTGCAGAACAATAGAATAATTGCTGCTAATCAGTAAAGCACCCTAACCCATTACATCACATAAGCAAATAGTCTACAAAAAACATTCTCTTTTTCTGTTATTTGAATTGTTACAGAAAAATAAGACTCCCGATTACATATAGGTTCGGCAACATGAGTCCAAAGTCTTAGTTGACAAGTTAAACAATAAGACTAAGGTTGTAATAATTCTTCATGAGTTGCATAAATTATGGAAATAATATACAAAAAAACTAGGTCAAATCCTATCTTGCAGCTGGACCTGACACTATATGTCCCATCTCATATGTCTGACTAAGCTCTCCCACACCACTAGGATACGTGAAAGCATTATCATTCCTCATATACATTGAACTTGTAGTACTACTAGGGTTTGAACTATGACCTTTCTCATTGACAGTCTCAAGCTCCAAGCATTCTTTCAGCTCAGCAACGACATCAACCATAGTGGGTCTTTGAATTGAGGTATGAGAAACACACCGCAATGCCAGATCAGCAACCTTCCATACAGAGTTCACGTCATATTCTCCTTGCATGTTGGCATCTACAACATCTTCAATGTCTCCTTTGGAGAGCCTCTGGCGGACCCATTGTACTACATGACCCCCTTGTGGGCCCGCAATTATTGGGGGCTGTCCCGTTACGAGCTCAAGTAGAACAACTCCAAAGCTGTATACATCACTTTTCTCGCTGAGCTGGTATGATGTGTAGTACCTTAAAAGTAAGAAAAGAAAACAAACATTCAGTAATTTTCTTGACGTTGCAGATACTTATTTAACAGTTAATTAAGAAACACATTTAAATATTCATGCAATATTAATAAAAAATTTCTGACCAAATTGATATTCTTTTTCTTATAAACAGTTGAGTCATAACTTCACACTTTTCCTTAGTATCCTATTATCCTACAACTAGATGGCTCTTTTGAAAATATTTCAATTTCAATACATTTATGTAATAGAATGAACCATAAATACTGATGATGAATGGTCATACTCTGGATCTAGGTATCCCGGAGTTCCAACAACAGCAGTGGAGATATGAGAGTGGACATCATTGTTGAAAGCCTTTGACAGGCCAAAGTCGGCAATTTTTGCCTCTAATTTTGAATTGAGGAGAATATTGTTGGTCTTGACATCCCTGTGAATTAGAGGAGGTTTGCATGCCTTGTGTAAATACTCCAAACCTACATTTCATAGAAGGACACATCAACAATTTTCTTTTCTTTACACACTTATCAAACAAAAATTTAAAAGCTGACCTTGTGCAGATTCAAGTCCAATTCTCAGTCGATTTTGCCAATCCATTGGTTTTGCTTCTGCAGCAGGTCCTGTATTTGATATTTAAAAGTCCAATCTTTAATTAAATTGTCCTTGGTATGTTTTATCTTTCATTTAGTTGTCAATGGTAAATTACCTCTGAGCTTGTCTTGTACGGTCCCCTCAGGCATGTATTCGTAAACCAGTGCAGAGTATTCTCCATCCTTACAGTAACCGATCAAAGACACAAGATTCCTGTGGTGAACTCTTATCAAGTGTTGTGCCTGTACAAATTCAATTCTTAGTGCTGTTATTTTTCCTTTGTTGCATTATCATATAGTAACTTTATCGAGAAAATAGCAAAAGATAAAATAAAAAAAAGGGAACACTGTATGCTATAAAAATGGTGCAGTAAAGATAAATATAAATCAATTAAACATAATTACATATCCTTCCAATGAACAAACGAACAACAAAAGATAAAGAATAATTACCTCACCGAGGAACTCATTGATTCCCTGCGCAGCAGACTCTGACCTCATTTTCACTGCAACTGGAGTTCCATCTTCAAGATACCCAAGATATACCATCCCAAACCCGCCTTTCCCTATGCCTTTCTCAAAATCATTTGTTATCATCTTCAATTCTTTATGAGTGAAACGCCGGTTATCCAGTTGCAATGAATTATCTTCGTCATAATTCCCTTTAGCACTACTGGCTCGTGGCCTCACATAGGCATCTATGTTTCATTTTTTATTTAATTAGATGCTTGGTGTTTGTTTATAAATTGAAAGAGGCTAAAAACTTATCCACTTCTGAAATGTAATAGTATATAAAACTGAAATTACTAAAATATACAAGTTCTCAAATAAAATGCTTTGATAAAAAAATAAAAAGAGATTTAAGAAGTAGGTGAGTTTTCATGATAGATAAATGTTGGCAAGGGTTAAAAGAAGGCAATATACAAGTTCAAAAGTTGTTGATAATTACCATGTGGTCTTCTTCTTTTTCTTAGCATAATAAATAGAACCACAAGGGAAATGACTACGACTGTAACAGTTACACCTGCGATAACACCTGAATTGTTCATCTTGTTTTCTGACGCAGAACCTACTCAGGCTTGATGAGTTATTACTACGAGATGGACTAGGGCCATCGGCTTCCATTATCATCGGCTCTAGAATTGCCAGGGAAAACAATATTAGTGTGAGATATTTATAATATAATTAGGAGTGATATCTTTCAGCATATTTCATGTGCAAGTGCAACGCATCAAAATACCAATTCCACAATAACATGGTAAATTCCATCACTGCCATCTCTCATCTTAAAACTATCCCTGGTCCTTCTAGTCTATGAACATAATTAGGAGTGATATCTTTTGGGCATAATTTGAACAAAATATGATATATTGAGAATGAGGACTTTTGTTGATAAATTCTGATTTGCAAGGTTACAGGTGATATTTAGAGTTTAGAGGTAATCCTTTGATTCTCCTTTTGTATTTTGATTCAGTATCTCACATACGTCAGTTTCAATGGTTACAATACCTTAATGTTAGAGTGCCATCTTGTGATTTCTTTTGAAGAGCTGAAGGAACAGATCCACTAAGCTGGTTAAAGGACAAATCTCTGTATAGAAAAGATCATATAAAAAGTGTTAAATTAATAGAACAATTCTTAATATAAGCTAAGTGAAAGATGATTTAAATACTTACAGGAAAGTGAGCAATGGCAAGAGTGCCAGAAAATCAGGTATAGGCCCTGTTAAGTTGTTGTGAGATAAATCCCTGAAAATGATGATTGTTCATAGTTAATAATTATGCCAAACTCTTATGCCTAAAGTGGAATCCTCATTTGGCAAGGTTCTTATCCTTGTATAAAATATGTACTAAACCAGGCCAAGTAATAGGACTCTGTTACAAGTTACAACTATACCGCTACGACAAAGGAATTCTGTGGGGCATATCATCGAACACTTCATGTGCAGAACCAACATTGGTCCATGATACAACAATAGCACCACTATGCCACTCGTGCAAACTGCCTCCGATCGAGATGCAATATCAACAAAGCACACAGACACACCAAGTCACCCTCCAACCCATCCCACCCCCACCCCCCCCCCCCCCCCCCCCCCCCCCCCCCAAATTCAAAGGAAAAATCGGATTACAAGGTTAAAAAGATGTTTGCTACACTATCGCATACTCTTCAGATTCAATGTAGCAATATTACTGGAATTGCTACTGGAAAAAGCCTCTTCCGATCTCTCAAACTCAAATATGTCAACACTGGAAGAAAATCTTCGACTTAACTTTTACATTGCGTTTTTTCTCCATTCTATACACTTTTATCGACGTCGAAAGAAAGAGTCCGTATCCTCTGAGATATTCTCAATTCTCAGTGGATTCTATTCACTTTTAACGTGCTTTGAAATTCGTACAGAAAGAATTTAAATGGTTCAGATTTTGTACAGATTCAAATTGAGTTTGAGATATCTCATAGGATGCGAATTCGAAAAGAACCTGGGTATAAGGGACTATTGGGCCCTTCATCCATTCACCTGACCTCTCGAATTAACCTAATCGGATATGTTTGGGTCCCATTTGATCAGGCCCAAATTTTTAGCTAAATTGGCCCCACCCACAACAGTTACCTACTTGGGCTGACTTAAACTTAACCTGGATTTATTGATTGATTGATCCCAAGAAAAATATGTTAATACAAGAAATTGGGTTCTATTCAAAGTACTTCGAACAAACTTGATCAAAGCCAGACACACACTGTGAGATCTACATCGAGATTTGTACGAATAATATAGAACTTATTAATTTAAAGGGCTCGGTGAATCTAAACTGTCCACGTAAATTTTGACAAAGATGAGACGATTTAAGTTTTGGATGACTTTGTGCAAAGTTTTGGACAAAACCCCATCCTTTACAGAATTACAGAGACCCGACGCCATGCCATCTTTGATCTCTGACAATTGTGTAATGTTATTAGTTTTGCTATTTTCAGAAATTTTTGGTTTAATATAATCAAGCAAAAAAAACTTACAGAGACTGAAGCTCCGTAAAGTTGGAGAAATAAGTCGCAATCCCACCACTCAATCCAGTGGACGACAAGTTTCTGCAGGTCAAAGGGAAAAAAAATGAGATTAAAGAATGCACAAAGACTTAGGAGCTACATTAAATTTGCCAAACAAATCCAAAACATTTCTTCTTAGGAGCTACATGCATTATAATTTTGAAGATGCATTCCTCTTTGAATGAATTAAAAGAAGAAAACTTACAAAGTGCTGATACGAGGAGGTGTAGCAATCCCGTAATTGCATGTAACTCCAGTCCACAATAATACTTTTGGATTACAAGGATCTCCTGTCCAGTTCTTCTTCAGTAGATACCCTTCTCTGATTGCCATTATGGCAAGAACTGAATTTTTTTTTTTTTTGATAAAATGACAAGAAAACTATAAATTAGTTTTTTTTTTCATTTGTTTTTTGCATTACCTAATACCTACAAGGAATCTAATTGATGCATTTGATATTATGACCCTAGCAAACTAAAATTGCTTCTTTATGGCGACATAAAATATATCATGCAGAATTACTATAATTAAAAGCCGGAAATGTGTCTAATTATAACGTTCATAGATGAATTGTTAAATTTTCTCATCCGGCCTTGTTAATGTTGTGAAATTCTATTTCACTGATAAGAAACTACAGAATAAAAAAGAGAGAGAAAAGATAAGATAAATTTGCAATTGAGGAAGAAAGAACAAAAACCTACAGTCGCCGCTGTCTGTAGGCAAATCAGCTGTTGGTAGAACTACAAATATCTCAACCGCATTTAGTATCGGTGCCAGTGTGGCATTGTCGGTCGGTTGAAGCAATACATTATACTGTGTATAGGTAGTTGGCTGAGTATACCCATAAACTTCGCTAGTCATTAGATACTGGGGCACAACCGGCAAATCATACCACAGATATCCATTAATGGAAATGCTAAACTCCCTAAATTGGTTGGTGCTGTTGCCGCTGCCCTTCTTGGGTGGCTTTTTCGGGTCTGGCCCCTGGTTAGGTGAAGGAGGCGGCACTAACTCTGCAAAGTACATTACAACGAAATATGTCGGGGATTTGTATTCCAATTCTATCACCCAGTAGAACCGGATCTGGTAGCCTGGATCGTTAGAGGAACCAGATTGCATCACCATAGAAGGTGCCTGAAACATGTCATTTGGGGGGGTTTTCACAGGGGACGTTGTATTCACTTGGGTCCAGCTGCTTGGACTGTTGAAGGGCTCCCAAATTCGGTCAAGCGGGTCAGCTGGGTACCTTCAACGATACACGAATAATTTGTGAGAAGTACTGAGAATTGAGAAAGAACACGTGGCAGTAGCAAATCTGGTTTTGTGCCTAGGATTTCCAACTAAATTTGAGAATCTTTTACAATGTGCTAAGAAACCTTGCATAAGAGAAACCAAAATGAAAATTAAAATGGATACTACATTACCTTACCAACACAGAATCATCTACTCCGGCATTCAGCCGCCGATGAAGGGACATTGAAACTGAAGAATTTGCCACCGCAGGATACATACCAGGCTTTAGTGGCCTCAAATCGAGGCTAGATATGAACGGTGTTCCTTGACCCTTATCCAGAAGGAAAACTTGTACATAGTTGTTTGTCACAACCGTAATTACTTCCGCAATATACGCGAAAGATGCATCACTGATGTTCATTCTTCTCCAGAAGTTCACACCGATATAGAGATCGAATATTGGGGGCTTACTCAAACCATCATAATCTCCATACATGAAAGTTGCTCTGATCAGATACTTTGACCCGGAAGTCAACGACCTCAAAGTGTAGCAGTTTCGAGGTCCAGTTGGGAAACTCCTGACGTCGTAATAGTGCTTTGACACAGCAGATGTGATATAGACGCCGGAAACATTGTGGTTTGTTCCTGTATCTATGTATTGTGCATCTGAGACATAAGTTAAACCGGTGATTTTGTCGATGTAAGTAGAATTTGGTGGAAGCCCGCAATCAATGCTTATGAAACCTAGAGAAGATTTTATCAAAATTTGGTTAGAACTTGCTGGTACTTCACAGTGTTTGGAGTAAATAGCTAGAATTGTTCGATAGATAACTAGTCATTTTCCTAGATAATTGCATGTTTAACAAAAGAAGAAATAAAAATCTTATTCACCAAATTCGAGAAACTTCAAGTACTAAGTAGACTATCATCATTTCTCCTTTGGTTGTAACTACTCTGTTAAAAAATTTACATTTCCATATACTGATAAGAGATAATTAAGTTGAAAATGCAACCATACCAAGAGAGTCAGGCTGGCTAAGAACACCAACTGAGATGTGGAGAAGAAATAAGCACCAAAAGGGCACCTTGACCTTCATTTTGGGGCTCTTATTATCTTGCCAATGAAAAAAATGGCTTAGGAATGAAGCTTCAAATAATGCTCTCTATATGTACTTACTTATTTGGGAACTTCTCCATTTTCCCAGTTTAAAGTCGCATTTTTAAATCAGAAAAATGATTACATATGCTTGGGCTTTTTTATTAGACACGAGTTATTGGAAATGGCGATTATTAATGGACCAAGTACATTTTCCCTTTTTTTCTACTTAACCTTGGAAAAATAAATAAATAAAAGGAACCGAATCTCTTGCTCCCCTGTGGACAGAAAATTCCTATCCTGACACGTAGATCTGGAGTGGATTTTGACATTTAAATATTAAATATAATTTTGCCTCAAAATCCACCTCCGACCCACGTGTTAGTGACTTTAGAGGCAGAAATTTTCAGTCCAAGAGGCAGGAGATTCGGTTCCTAAATAAAACTTCAAATGCAAACAGCAAGTTATTGGCTACACACCCACAGGCTAGATGTGTGAAATGCAGAAATTCAAGGTTACATATACAATTTTCCAGAATTATAAATTTTCTCTTGGACCAATCCAGTTTGCACGTCCCTAAATTTTTTTTGTTGTTTAAGCAGTTCATCATCCACAATTATACAAGCGAGGATGGCACGTTGATGGATGTCCAAAAGTCTATTCTCTGAAAAAACAGCCCCATTGACCATGTCATGACTAACTCAATGTGTTTTTGCCATACATATATTATTTTATATCTGAAGTACAATTTTTTATTGGTAATGTTTTGTTTCATCAACATTTTTTTTTTAGAATGTGCATATTTTTTAACTATAGTATTGTTTTGACTTTTTGTATTTGAGGTCTTTTGTGGTCTACGGAGATATAAAATTGATAAGCACCTTAATTAATTAACACCCGGACTCTGTCATATGTGGCCGTCCAATGCACAACCCAAGAAATTAAATCAATTATTTTCACATTTAAATCAAATTTCAAGGAAAATTTGTATATTTTTATTTCCTTTAATTATTTAGCACTTGAGAGTAGGTCCGATGGGCATCGGACCTATTTGGTTCGATGGGTTTAATCACCGTCGATTTGCTTTAAGATTCGTGCAGAATGATTTAAACTTCGTGCATGTCTGTTTCAATTTTCGTGCGCACAAATCTTAAATTAAATCGGACGGTCATCTTGCTCGTTGAACCTAAAAGTAGGTCCAATGGGCATCGGACCTACTCCGTTCTCATTATTTAGTCCTCGTAGAACATCACTACCCAAGAAATTATGGACAGATCCGTAATCAATGTATTTTACAATAAAAACAAGAGAAAAGGTTATAATACCCAGCTCTTCATCCCGGATTATCCTCACAACAGTTTTTATGTACTTTCAACAGATTTTAATTGTCCACGCGGTCCCCACTTTCTAAAACCACCTTCCCTCATCTCTTTAATTTCTTTCTCTCTTCAACTTTTACTCAAATTCCTTTTCCATATCTTTCTCCTCTCAACTTTTACCCAAACTTTTTTCCGATCTCTTTCTCCTAAAAACTAAAATCACTATCCTCTCCGATATGGTGAAGCCGTCTGTACATCATCTCCGATACGGCAGCGACGGCGACGCGCGACGGCCGCGACGGCGACGGCAGCGACGGAGTTGTACTATGTACGCGACACCTATTTCCCGAGAAACTCCGCTGACAAGGCCTCCAAGATCCGAACCTATAGCTGATGTGGCACATGCGCAGGTATTAGATTGAATCGAACTGTCTTCACTTTCATTTCTCTATCTCTATTATATACTTCTTAAACCCCGCCTCAGTCCTGACTCACGAGCAAAAACATATTTTATTTTCTTCTCTGACATTTAACAGCTCCACAGCTCCAGATGGCAGCGATGAAAATCGGTAGCATAGCGGCACAGATCTCTCCGGTGACTCGTACGAACTCAGCCTCTCGGCGCATCAGCCAGAGTATAACTAGGAGTGGATCGTGGGCCCCGCCGGTTAGTCGGAGAAATCTCGTAGTGAGGTATGTCAAGACCAGCTGTCGATCTGATCTAATCTGATCTAACAGATCTGCTGTCGATCTGGTCTGGTTTTGTAAATTTTTTATTTTTTTATTTAAATTTTCATAATTTATCTAATAGGTTTACATGATCTATACAGTATTTTATATGATCTATCAATCAGGTTTAAAGGATCTGTAGAGTTTTTTAAATGATCTATTTAACATTTTTACATGATATATGCAATAGTTTACATGATCTATGCATTGTTTTTCTTTTCTCTATTTTATATGATATGTTTAACAGTTTTACAGGATATATGTAATAGTTTACATGATATATGCAATTGTTTTCACACATCTCGTATTATTTGAATGTCTATTTTATTTACATCATTCGACATGTAAATTTTGTTGATTTAAAGTCTTCTATGCATTATTTTACAAGATTTTGCCACTAATTTGTAGGATTATGATTTGAAATGCATTAAACTATTACATGATCTACTTAACAATTTTATATGATATGTCAATTATTTTACAGGTTTTAAGAAATAGTTTATAGGATGTATCAGTTATTTTACAGGTTTTATTCAATAGTTTTTCAGGTTTCATGCAATAGTTTATATGATATATTAGTTATTTTACAGGTTTCATGCAATAATTGTATAGAATGCATCAGTTATTTTATAGGTTTCATGCAAAACTTTATATGATGTATCAGTTATTTTACATATTTCATTCAATAGTTTTTCAGGTTTCATGCAATAGTTTTATAGGATGTATCAGTTATTTTACAGGTTTCATGCAATAGTTTTATGCAATAGTTGTTCAACTATTTTTTCAGGATTCTGCTAATGATTTACAGGATTAGGACTTGAAGTTTTTATTAATTTGTTGATATCATTTTTTTTTCCAGCTAAACCTGTTTGGAAAGATGTTGGTATTATTGAAGAGGTGTGCCCAAAGTAGGAAGAAGGATCAATGGATTGTGCAATTTTTATTTTGCGCTTTGTCTGCAACCTGATCACCGAGATGCCTCTAACTTTCACACAGGTAATTTTTATAGTTTGCTGCTGTTAGTTTTATAGTTTACATCTGCGAATTTTATAGTATTGAAGTTTTATAGTTTGTACATGTTAGTTTTATAGTTTCAGGTGTTAATTTTACAGTATTGAAGTCTTATAGTTTGCATGTTAGTTTTACAGTTTACATCTGCGAGTTTTATAGTTTCAGGTGTTAATTTTACAGTATTGAAGTCTTATAGTTTGCATGTTAGTTTTACAAATTACATCTGCGAGTTTTACAGTATTGAAGTTTTATAGTTTGTATATGTTATTTTTATAGTTTCAGGTGTTAATTTTACAGTATTCAAGTCTTATAGTTTGCATGTTAGTTTTATAGTTTACATCTGTGAGTTTTACTTTCTTGAAGTTTATGAAAAAACTTATATCCAATTTATAACGTTGTTTATTTTGTTTTTTTGCAGGATAATATTTCGAAAGAACATGTGGTTTTAGCGATGAAGTTTCTTATTCATCCAAATAACGTTCACCAAAGGATTATGAAGTAATTACATTGTTGAACAGATGTATTTGGTTGTTGAATAGATGTATTTAGTCGTTGAACAGATGTATTTGGTTGCGAATTTTGGAGTATTGAAGTTTTATAATTTGTATATGTTAGTTTTACAGTTTCAGGTATCAATTTTACAGTATTGAAATTTTATAGTTTGCTTATGTTAGTTTTATAGTTTACATCTGTGTGTTTTACAGTATTGAAGTCTTATTTTACATGATATAGATGCATATATAAATATTAATAATTAGAAAAAAAATGACGAAAAAAAATAAAAAATAAAAAAATTTGAAATTCGAAAAAAAATAATTTTGATGAAAAAAAATATTTTTGCATAATTTTATATGTTATTTGAACTGCAAGTTTAATGTAAAAATATTTCTGTTAATTTTACAGTATTGATGTCTTTGTAGTTCTCATATGTTAGTTTTATAGTTTGCATCTGCTAATTTTACAGTATGTAAGTCTTATTTTACATAATAGATCGATATACAAATATTAATAATTGAAGACAAAAATTACGTAAAAAAAAAATAAGAAAAAAATAAAAAAAAAATTTAAAATTTTAATATCGAAAAAAAAATGTAATTTTGATGCAAAAAAATTAATTTTGCACAATTTTAGGTGTTATTTGTAAATAACTACAAGTTTGAGAAGTGGTTTGTTTTTGAAACCTTCTAGAAGCCGTCAGCTTTTCAAGTACAGCCGGAAGTACAGTGGCTTTGCAAGTTGCTAACTGTTTGCAACTAACTTGGGGACCACTTCCAACTAACTTGGATTGTTGGACTTTTAAACTTCTTATTATACATGATATGTCGTTGAAGTTACAGTATTGGTTGCAGAGTTTTACAGTATTCGCGCAAGTCAAATGACAGTTTTTTTTGGGATAATCCGGGGATAGAAGCTTGGGGACAATTAGTCGGATCCTAAAAACAAACCCCACTCCAGAGAGACTAAGCACATGTAATTAATATGGACCAAGCCCAGACAAGTTAAATGTGAACCGTTCGTTACATCTCAGGACGAATCTAAAAGCGTTCGTGTGAATCTAAACAGCAATACACGGCCGACCAGACAGCAAAGAGCAAGAACTCAACCAGTATGAGATGCACTACACCAGGTACTAACCAACCCATCCGCTATAAGAATGGCACTATCCGCGAGGATAAAAATAACTATCTGCGAAGGTATACCGACAAAAATATGTTTTTTCAGCGACAGGAGTATCCGCTAGTATTAAAAAATAACGCTACCTCACAAAACATCTAGCCTTTAATGTTCATTTTTTTTAATGAACAGTGTGAATTACATTTTTTCGGTTCAACCATTATAATAGATGACTATGTTAGTAGTGTAAAAATGATAAAGGAAAATTAACAAGTAAAATAAAAGAAAAATCATGGTTGGAAAAAAAATTAGCTTGGTTTCGAATCACCACTGATCAAGGTTGCTTCTCGCATTTGTTTCTTAATTATAAGCTCAACTTGTTAAGGAAGTATGACCGGATGGATTAAGTAAAATACAAAATTTGATCAATTCAAAAGTTCAAGAGCTTTTTTTATATAAATTTTTATTAACTTTTAGCACGATAACATAAATAAAATGTTCAATTTTTTTATTAACTTTGTAGTAATTGAAGAGCTTGTGAAAAAAGTTTCATAAATAAAAAAAACACTCAAATATTTTTGAATAAAAGTTGGAGATCAAGCCACCTAACTATTTCATACTGTTGTTATTACAATAATAAAATGCCCTCATTTAGATTTCGAACACATGTGTCTTTACCACTAGATCAAATGTTAGTTCTTAAAAAAAACTGAAGTATTAGAAATGATTTTTTTATCCTTTAAAAATTGATGGATATATGATGATGTATAAATCGGGTGTACATTATATCATGGATCCAAAATATAATAATCTACAATTTAGAGATGTTTCAGTCAAATTTGTCAAGTTAATTAGTCGTAATGAATGTTAAACTTCCACTAAAACAAGGGTATTCTTAAGTTTACCAAGTTCTTTTGTGAACTCAACTCTAAAATTTATTAGATTGGCTTCGAACGACGAATCCAAACTGTTAAAATCCATCTACCTTATGAGTGATGCGTCAACATACGGAAATTTTAAATTTCAACTAATTTTGTATAGAGTCAAGCGGTAAAAAGAATTCAAAAAATGAATGCATTAAAGTTAATTTATAAACCTTCTAATTTTTTACGTTTGACTTTATACTAAATTAGTTCGAAAGTTCAAATTTTTTTCATATAGACGCATCATTTGTAAGATAGATGAATTTTGAATAGTTTGGATTCATTAATTAATTGAAGTTAATTAATAGATTTTAGAATTGAGTTATGGATCTTCAATTGTTGGGGAATCATAAAGGCAACAATTACGTCTTATTTAGAGATCAAACAATTATATCTCATTTAGGAATCAAACACTTACATTTAGAGATCAAACAATTACATCTCATGCTTTCATGCATGGGTTGGAACCTTTTTATATTCAAATGACTATATATTTTTAGCTGATTTTGTTGAGTATCTAGGATATAACTAGTGGCAACAACACTTAATATGTTAATTACTTCTCAATACTTTTGACTATTTAATTAAGTATATATACGTATCAAAATGACAGTCCTGTAACTTTGACAGTAGCGAAATAGTGTACGGGCCGTGTACTCTTGTGCAGTGTATGTCAGCGGAAACAGAAAGAACAGAAAAAAAGAGAGACACAATGTTTAACGAGGTTCAGCACCAACTTGGTACCTACGTCCTCCACACCCACATACACACTTTTTTATTCTTTCAGAAGATGATGATTACAGGGGAAGAAGGGAAGGATTTATAGAAGAAACCTCCCTTCAATTCTCTAGATTCTATTCCAATTATCTAGACCCTATTTTCCCTTTTTATTCATTCTTTTCTTTTTCTCCTATATTACAATCTTCTAAACAAGAAACAAATAACTCAAAACATAACATAAAATCACAGATGGATCCCAGCTGTCGCCTTCCATATCTGGTCTGGCGGCCGGGTACACGGTCCGTGCATCTTAGCATGCGGACCGTGCATTGTCTGCTTCAACACTCCCCCTCAAGTTGGCATGTATAGATCAGTCATGCCTAACTTGCTCACTACTCCATTGAAGATGTTGCTGGTTACACCTTTGGTCAAGATATCTGCAAGTTGACTTTCGGATCTGACAAATTCTAACTCAATCTCCTTTGAGTAGATGTTTTCCTTTAGGAAATGTCTGTTCACACTAACGTGTTTGGTTCTATCATGCTGCACCGGGTTATGCGACATATCAATTGCCGCCTTATTATCCACACGAAGTATCATGGCTTCTTCTGGTGCAAACCCAAGTTCTTTCAATGAAGGATGTGTGTTTTGAAAGTTATATTTTTAATAATAATTTATATGTTGTTCATAATTTTATTACGAATATTATTATTTATGTTCCTTGAGATTTATATGTTATATCTTTGAAAGTGTTCAAGAAAATGCTCTTGGTCTTGAACCATAAAACTCCAAAGATGAGAAATATTTAATCACTAAATATGTTCACAATCGTGGTAATTAAGGAGGAACATTAATTACCGAGGAAGATTGTCATGTCGATTATGTTGGGTTTTGACTGTTCAAACCCGTTCATTAGCTTAAGATGCGGAAAGAATGTAAAGCAAATTTTTTACTTCTAACTTAAGCTACCGATTAAACGGGGTATGTCAGGAAACTTTCCAAGGCGGTCCACCTTCAGTATTCCTTTGGCATCAAAATCCGATTTAATCCTTTTATAGATCTACTCCATAATTGATTTCTAAAGTTTTAATTTATTTACAAATTAAACAGATTAATATAACAAGTTTATACCTTGTATCCAAATTCCAATTTGATTGTAGTCGCATCTCGTAGCACCAGACGTCTGATGCCTCTATCGGTTGTCCACCAGGAATAACCAGAGAGCGGTTATTTCTTTTGCCAGAAATACTATAACCTCGTTATTTGCAAAAACACTATTCACGAAAATGGTGAAAACACTATTCACGATTTCGCAAAAGATGATTCACGATCGACGGCAAAAATACCGCGTACTTCGCAAAAACACTATTTACGAATCTCGAGAACACTATTCACCGCAAACACTATTCACGACTCGCAAGATATACATAATCAAATTACGTATTCTTTCTTTTCTCACGAAAACACTATTTGGGAGAGAAAATATTATAACCCAATCGAATCGAGTCGAATCTGATTTCTATATTTTTCTCTACCCCTACCCCTCTATTTATAGCCTTTGAAATGTTGTGAAAAGACCAAAATACCCCATGAATAGTAAGGAGGTTGTGAATAGTAAGGAGGTTTGTTGAGGTGCTTGTAAGCAGCTTGCAGCGAGGTGCTTGTAAGCAGCTTGCAAGGAGGTGCTTGTTGCGATAAATTTATACAACGTGTCGTACACGCTTATAAATTTAATGTGTTTAAGCTTGTCATCTCTATGATATTTATTTATTAATTATAACATTTATAATTAATCAAATAAATTAATTCTCTAATTACTTTCCTATTGGTGTGACCCGATAGGATCTGTGTTATGTTGGTAAATAGAATTAAAACTGTCACACCCCGCAGCCCAACGAGGCGCGACAGGTGCTCTCCTGCCGTAGACATACGGTTGCCCGTATGCCTACAAGGCAATTACGATATAATAGTAAATGAAAACATAAACAAACAACCAACAAATAACATAAATCCCAGCTTGTCAGGTAATGTCATACAAACCCGTATCTCGATGGATACGCACCACAAAAATGACATAGAGACTATATATGTATATCAACAAAACCTAACTATATACATAATCTCTCATGTCAACATACCAGACAAACTAAGCAGCGGAATGACCAGGCCTACCGACCTCGTGTCTCTCTCTGATCTGCCGAACCCGGACCTGAAAAGATAACCCAAAGAGGGGGTGAGAAATAAAT
>JAJGRW010000693.1:3278025-3364935 GCA_025461045.1 Carex parvula | reverse complement strand
AACTAATATTAATCTAGTGGTAAAGACACATGTCTTATGTGAGAGATTATGTGTTCGAAATCTGAATGGGGCCAATTCACTATTGTAATAATAGCGGAATGAAATAGTTAGGTGGCTTGACCTCCAGCTTTTATTAAAAAAATATTTGAGTGTTTTTGTGTTTATGAAACTTTTTATCACATTCTCTTAAATTACTATCTTGCTATTATGTTGAACATTTTATTTATGTTATCGTGCTAAAAGTTAATGAAAATTTATATAAAAAAAGCTCTTGAACTTTTGAATTGTTCAAATTTTGTATTTTACTTAATTCATCCGGTCATACTTCCTTAACAAGTTGAGCTTATAATTAAGAAACAAATGCGAGAAGCAACCTTGATCAGTGGTGATTCGGAACCACGCTAAATTTTTTCCAACCATGATTTTTTTTTTTTAATTTTACTTGCTAATTTTTCTTTATTATTTTTACACTACTAACATAGTCATCTATTATAATGGTTGAACCGAAAAATTGTAATTCACACTTTTCATTAAAAAAAATGAACAGTAAAGGCTGTTTTCTTTTTGCCGTTATATGTTTTGTGAGGTAATCATCTGATACCAGCGGATACTCTCGTTGCTAATAGAAAAAACACATTTTTGTCGGTATACTCTCGCAGATAGTTACTTTTTACCCTCGCGGATAGTGTTACATTCTTACAGTGGGATGGGTTCGCTAGTACCTGGTGTATTGCATCTCATAATGGTTGAGTTCTCGCTCTTTGCTGTCTGGTGGGCCGTTTAGATTCACATGAACGCTTTTAGATTGAAATTCCTGAGATGTAACGAACGGTTCATATTTAACTTGATTACGTGAGGGGATCCGAATTAACCGTCGGGTCCCTCTGGGAAGGGCCTTTTAGCTTGTCTGGGCTTGGTCCATATTAATTACATGTGCTTAGTCTCTCTGGAGTGGGGTTTGTTTTTTATTGTAAAATAAATTAATTACGGATCTGTCCATAATTTCTTGGGTAGTGATGTTCTACAAGGAAACTAAATAATGAGAACGGAGTAGGTCCGATGCCCATCGGACTTACTTTTAGCTTTAACGGCAGGATGAACCGTCCGCTTCAATTTAAGATTTTGTGCGCACGAAAAGGGAAAATTGAAACAGACATGCATGAAATTTAAAGCATTCCACACGAATCTTAAAAGCAAATCGAACGGTGATTAACCCATCGAACCAAGTAGGGTCCGATGGGCATCGGACCTACTCGCAAGTGCTAAGATAATTAAAGGAAATAAAAATAATACAAATTTTCCTTGAAATTTGATTTAAAATGTGAAAATAATTGATTTTAATTTCTTGGGTTGTGCCATTGGAACGGCCAACATATGACATAGTCCGGGTGTTAATTAATTAAGGTGCTTATCAAGTTTATATCTCCGTAGACCACAAAAGACCTCAATACAAAAAGTCAAAACAATACTATAATTAAAAAATATGGCACATTCTAAAAAAATGTTGATGAAACAAAACATTACCAATAAAAAATTGTACTTCAGATATAAAATATATATTAGATGGCCAAGAGAACGGAGCAGGTCTGATGGCCATCGAACCTAATTTAGATTCAACGAGCATGATAGCCGTGCCGATCTAATTTAAAGTTGTGTGCACGAAAATTGAAATAGACACACACGGAGTTTAAAATTTCTGCACGAATCTTAAAAACAAATCGATGGTGATTAAATCCAGCGGACCTACTCTCAGTGATAGCAAAAACGGGTACCCGGACCATAAAACATTGAGTTAGTCAGGGACATGGTCAATGAGGGCTGTTTTTTTTTAGAGAATAGACTTGGACTTCCATCAACGTGCCATCCTCGCTGTATAATTGTGGATGATGAACTGCTTATACAACAAAAAAAAAATTAGGGACGTGCAAACTGGATTGGTCCAAGAAGAGAATTTATAATTCTGGAAAATTGTATATGTAACCCGAATTTCTTGCATTTTCACACATCTAGCCTGTGGATGTGTACGTAGCCAATAACTTGCTGTTGCATTTGAGAGTTTATTTAGGAACCGAATCAAAAATTTCTGTCCCTGAAGTCACTGACCACGTGGGCCGGGGGTAGATTTTGAGACAAAACTATATTCAATATTTAAATGTCAAAAACCCACTCCAGACACCAAGTGACTTTAGGAGGAGGAAATTTCCTGCCCAGAGATTCGGTTCCTTTTATTTATTTTTTGCAAGGTTAAGTAGAAAAAAGGGAAAATGGTATTTGGTCCATTAATCGCCATTTCCAATACTCGTGTCTAATAAAATGCCCAAGCATATGTAATCATTTTTCTGATTTAAAAATGCGAATTTAAACTGGGAAAATGGAGAAGTTCCCAAATAAGTTAGTACATATAGAGAGCATTATTTGAAGCTTCATTCCTAAACCATTTTTTTCATTGGCAAGATAATAAGAGCCCCAAAATGAAGGTCAAGGTGCCCTTTTGGTGCTTATTTCTTCTCCACATCTCAGTTGGTGTTCTTAGCCAGCCTGACTCTCTTGGTATGGTTGCATTTTCAACTTAATTATCTCTTATCAGTATATGGAAATGTAAATTTTTTTAACAGAGTTGTTAGCAACCAAAAGAGAAATGATCATAGTCTACTTAGTACTTGAATTTTCTCGAATTTGGTGAATAAGATTTTTATTTCTTCTTTTGTTAAACATGCAATTATCTAGGAAAATGACTAGTTATCTATTGAACAGTTCTAGCTATTTACTCCAAACACTGTGAAGTACCAGCAAGTTCTAACCAAATTTTGATAAAATCTTCTCTAGGTTTCATAAGCATTGATTGCGGGCTTCCACCAAATTCTACTTACATCGACAAAATCACCGGTTTAACTTATGTCTCAGATGCACAATACATAGATACAGGAACAAACCACAATGTTTCCGGCGTCTATATCACATCTGCTGTGTCAAAGCACTATTACGACGTCAGGAGTTTCCCAACTGGACCTCGAAACTGCTACACTTTGAGGTCGTTGACTTCCGGGCCAAAGTATCTGATCAGAGCAACTTTCATGTATGGAGATTATGATGGTTTGAGTAAGCCCCCAATATTCGATCTCTATATCGGTGTGAACTTCTGGAGAAGAATGAACATCAGTGTTGCATCTTTCGCGTATATTGCGGAAGTAATTACCGTTGTGACAAACAACTATGTACAAGTTTGCCTTCTGGATAAGGGTCAAGGAACACCGTTCATATCTAGCCTCGATTTGAGGCCACTAAAGCCTGGTATGTATCCTGCGGTGGCAAATTCTTCAGTTTCAATGTCCCTTCATCGGCGGCTGAATGCCGGAGTAGATGATTCTGTGTTGGTAAGGTAATGTAGTATCCATTTAATTTTCATTTTGGTTTCTCTTATGCAAGGTTAATTAGCACATTGGAAAAGATTCTCAAATTTAGTTGGAAATCCTAGGCAGAAAACCAGATTTGCTACTGCCACATGTTCTTTCTCAATTCTCAGTACTTCTCACAAATTGAATGTGTATTGTTGAAGGTACCCAGCTGACCCGCTTGACCGAATTTGGGAGCCGTTCAACAGTCCAAGCAGCTGGACCCAAGTGAATACAACGTCCCCTGTGAAACCCCCCCAAAATGACATGTTTCAGGCACCTTCTATGGTGATGCAATCTGGTTCCTCTAACGATCCAGGCTACCAGATCCGCTTCTACTGGGTGATAGAATTGGAATACAAATCCCCGACATATTTCATTGTAATGTACTTTGCAGAGTTAGTGCCGCCTCCTTCACCTAACTCGGGGCCAGACCCGAAAAAGCCACCCAAGAAGGGCAGCGGCAACAGCACCAACCAATTTAGGGAGTTTAGCATTTCCATTAATGGATATCTGTGGTATGATTTGCCGGTTGTGCCCCAGTATCTAATGACTAGCGAAGTTTATGGGTATACTCAGCCAACTACCTATACACAGTATAATGTATTGCTTCAACCGACCGACAATGCCACACTGGCACCGATACTAAATGCGGTTGAGATATTTGTAGTTCTACCAACAGCTGATTTGCCTACAGACAGCGGCGACTGTAGGTTTTTGTTCTTTCTTCCTCAATTGCAAATTTATCTTATCTTTTCTCTCTCTTTTTTATTCTGTAGTTTCTTATCAGTGAAATAGAATTTCACAACATTAACAAGGCCGGATGAGAAAATTTAACAATTCATCTATGAACGTTATAATTAGACACATTTCCGGCTTTTAATTATAGTAATTCTGCATGATATATTTTATGTCGCCATAGAGAAGCAATTTTAATTAGTTTGCTAGGGTCATAATATCAAATGCATCAATTAGATTCCTTGTAGGTAATGCAAAAAACAAATGAAAACAAACTAATTTATAGTTTTCTTGTCATTTTATCCAAAAAAAAAAATCAGTTCTTGCCATAATGGCAATCAGAGAATGGTATCTACTGAAGAAGAACTGGACAGGAGATCCTTGTAATCCAAAAGTACTTTTGTGGACTGGAGTTACATGCAATTACGGGATCGCTACACCTCCTCGTATCATCACTTTGTAAGTTTTCTTCTTTTAATTCATTCAAAGAGGAATGAAGAAATGTTTTGGATTTGTTTGGCAAATTTAATGTACCTCGTAAGTCTTTGTTCATTCTTTAATCTCATTTTTTTTTTCCTTTGACCTGAAGAAACTTGTCGTCCACTGGATTGAGTGGTGGGATTGCGACTTATTTCTCCAACTTTACGGAGCTTCAGTCTCTGTAAGTTTTTTTTGCTTGATTATATTAAACCAAAAATTTCTGAAAATAGCAAAACTAATAACATTACACAATTGTCAGAGATCAAAGATGGCATGGCGTCGGTGCCCTGTAATTCTGTGAAGGATGGGGTTTTGTCCAAAACTTAAATCGCCTCATCTTTGTCAAAATTTTTGTGGACAGTTTAGATTCACCGAGCCCTTTAAATTAATAAGTTCTATATTATTCGTACAAATCTCGATGTAGATCTCACAGTTTGGGTCTGGCTTTCATCGAAGTACTTTGAATAGAACCCAATTTCATGTATAAACAAAATTTTCTTGGGATCAATCAATCAAATCCATGTTAAGTTGTCAGCCCAAGTTAGTAACTGTTGTGGGTGGGGCCAATTTAGCAAAAAATTTGGGCCTGATCAAATGGGACCCAAACATATCCGATTAGGTTAATTCGAGAGGTGAATGGATGAAGAATAGGGCTGTCAAAAAAGCTCGGAGCTCGTGGATCGCTCGTGACTCGCCTTTGGCTCGATCGGTAACAGCTCGTTCGATAGTGGACCGAGCTGTTAACGAGCCAGCTCGCTACCAGCTCGGGCCAGAATTAACAAGCTGAGCTAAGGGGCAGCTCAGACCGAGCCAGCTCGGCCCATAACGAGCTATACTGTAGATGTTGAATTACAAATTTTAATGGCCCAAACGCCCAATAGTGATCGTTCAGCCTTTTAGGGTTTAGGCAGCGCCTCATCTCCACTACTCAAGTCTCTCATCTCCCTCTCTTCCTTCTTCTAGCGAAAAAGCTCTCTCTCTCTCTCTCTCTCTCTCTCTTTGATTTTCGCTGAGCACATCTCTACTCTCTCTCTCTTTGATTTCCTCGCTGAACACCCCCCCTTCTCTTTGGTTTCTCTGCCGTCGCTGCTCTCTCTAACCCGCGGACAGAGGAGACCCGAACCCGATAACCCCGCCCCTTTTCACTCTCTTCTTTCTCCGATCACCCCTCTCTCGGCCTACTTCACTTGGGTGCTGCGATTTTACCAGAACCCGAAGGTAGTGCTGCGATTTTACTGTGCTGTTGTGCTATTGCTTGTGGTGCTTGGTGCTGTTGCTGTTGTGCTGCGATTTGTGCTTGCGATTTGTGCTGTTGCTGTTGTGCTTGCGATTTGTGCTGTTGCTGTTGTGCTTGTGTTGCTGGTGCTGTTGGTGCCGACTCTCTTACCGGGTAAGGGTAACCCTTTCCTTTTTGTTCTTTGGCATTTGCCGTGTGGCTTGTGATCTGTGGCCTTCGTGCCGTCTAAAGCTTCAGTTTTTCTCTTCACCTTCAGTTTTTTTTTTCCCCTTTTTTGATCAAGAGTCAAGGGTTCCAGACTTAAGCTACTAAAGCTGCCGAGTGCATTTATTTTTAGGTCTATTATTGTTTTGATTGCTTACATGCGTGATAAGTTGGCTGTGCTGAATCAGGGCTTGCTTGCTTAAAAAATCACTCTTTGAAACTCTTGAATTTCTGCTTGAAAGTTTGGACAATTATACCTTATCTGGTTCAAACCCGATTACCACTTGTACCTCTCATTTACCCTTTTGATGATTGTACCTAGTGGGAAATGCACTGTACCAGTGCCAAATGACCCCCTTGTAAAGAATAGAGTCATACTGTATGAGAGTAGCTATTTCAACTAGATTGTACCTAATTGGCAGTGCAACTAGATTAGTTCCAGTTGTGTCATTCTTTTATTAATTTGTTTGGTACACAATTTCAACTGGTACACAATTTCAACTAGATTAGTTCCAGGCTTCCAGCTTTGATTAGTCTAACTTCTGTTTCAAATGGACAGCAGTGCTTTTTATTAATTTGTTTTTCTTCTTTTGGAACTTCTGTGAGTTCTGTCTCACAAGGATGACACTAAAATTAGTTCCAGTTGTGTCATTCTTTTATTAATTTGATATATGGCTCGTACCAGGCTACTACATGTGGTGTCGCCTAGTATTAAGACTAGTAACTGACCCCTAGAATTGTACTCTAGCCTTTAATTCAGACTACATTTAATCGATTTCTCCTTTATTAACTAATTTGCAAGATGTATTTATTTTATTACTGATTATATCTTTTATTGGCAGAGTTCTCTGGATCCTCTTCTTGAACTTGGTGCACTAGGCGCTTCTTGGTATACCAGCAGTCCAGCACTGTTGCTTCTCACTTGCTTTCTTCAATATTCTTGTAAGTTTGACTACATTGAGTTGCTTTCTTCACTTGCTTTCTTCACTGTTGCTTATCATAAAGCATTTCGAGGTCTGAATGGAATGAATGTCTCATATATGTGCATTTGACTAATATTTGTGCATTTGTGGTTTGCTTTGACTAATATTTAGCATACAACAACTTTTCACTATTAATCAGATAATATTCTTATTGCAAATGTTTTCATAGCCAAGCGACTTAGCAACATATACATCTAATTTTGTTATACAATTTATTCAGAATTTGCTATTTTTGAAGATTCTTTGATTTGCTTTTAAAAATACTTTATTTACCCAGTAGAGGATTGCATTTTAATTCCATGCTCAAATGCAAAATTGTGCTTTACCAAGTTCTTGATTTTCTCTACTCTCATACTTCCTCTTTATTCTCCGGTTCAAAACTGTTGCAAAATTTATGGCCAAGTACCATTTTCCATAAAGTTGAACAAAACAGAAAGCTCAAGGACTTGGTCAAAATCAGTAATTTTCCATTAACATTTACTAACGGTTTGTTTTGTATTACAAAATTAGTTATAATGGCTTTTGCAAAAACTTGATCAAAACCAGAAATTTTGTACTAAATAAAGTTACATTTGTACTAAATAAACTTGATCAAAACCAGAAACTTGATCAAAACCAGAAATTTTGTACAAAATTAGTTATAATGGTTTGCTTTGACTAATATTTGTGCATTTGTGGTAGAATGTCTCATACATCTTCAGATGGTACCACTGCTGCCGCCGACAGTAATCCAGTGATGCTGGAAAGTGCAAATAGCACTGCTAGTGGACATGCGTCACAGGACAGTACAGATGAGGCTGGTGGGAATAAAAGGAAAAAAACTTCTGAAGTTTGGGAGTATTTCAAGATAATTAAAGTTAATGGGAATGGTAATAAGGCCGAGTGTCAATACTGCAAGAAGCGCTATAAAGTAGTGGATGGTGGAACAACCTCAACATTGAAGCGTCATGTGGAGGCTTGTTCCAGAATTAAGAGATTTAAAGGTAATGTTTCTGGTTTGCTACCTTTAGATGAATCTGTGCTCGCATCTGTAAAAGAGGGGGAGGGGGAGGACACGGGTATTGTAGATTATGGGAAGTATGATCATGCAAAGAGTAGGGAGTTACTTGCTAAGGCCATAATTTGTCATGAGTTGCCGTTCATGTTTGCTGAATACCATCGCATGAACATGTTTTTGAAATATTGCAATCCGTATTATCAACCGGTGACTAGAAACACTATTAAGAAAGAGTGTGTAAAAGTGTATGAGAATGAAAAAGGCAATGTTAAAAAGATTTTTCAAGCGGTTGATAGGATTTCACTTACTAGCGATTGTTGGACTTCCAATCAAACCATTGGTTATATGTGTTTAACGGCACATTACATAGATAAGTCATGGAATTTGCAAAAGCGAATAATTGGCTTTAATGAGTTGCCACCGCCTCATAGTGGTGAAGTAATAGCTGATGCAATTGTAGAATCGTTAGGGAAGTGGGGCATTGAGGATAAGGTAGGAACTATAACCTTAGACAATGCATCCAATAATGATAAGGCAGCAAGTATTTTGAAGTTGAGTTTTGATGCCCGGAATAAGTTGCATTTTAAAGGGTTTTTTTTTCCATATTAGATGTTGTGCTCATATCTTGAACTTGGTTGTTCAAGATGGGCTTAACAAGATTGATAAATGTTTGTCCAAAATTAGAGAAGGGGTAAAATATCTTAAGAAGTCGCCGGGTCGGCTTCTAAAATTTGGGGAACATGCAAAGCGAGTAGGTATAATCACATCTCGATCTTTGAGCATTGATGTCAAAACAAGGTGGAACTCAACCCACCGAATGCTTCAATCAGCCATTTATTACAAAAAGGCCTTTAATGGCTATGCTGATCGAGATCCTAATTTTATTGAGTGGCTTCCTAAGGATTCTGAATGGGAAGAGGCAGAAAAGGTTTGTAAATTACTTGAGGTTTTTGTCCAAGCCACAAAGATTTTTTCGGGCACATCTTATCCCACCTCAAATCTGTTTTTAGCTGAGATGCTTAATGTGAAAAAGGCAATATGTGATGCCTACCATGACGAGGATAATTTTACACGAGAGATGAGCTTTGCTATGTACACAAAGTTTGAGAAATATTGGGGGGAAGTTAATGTGCTAATGGCAGTGGCTGCCATTCTCGATCCAAGGCTGAAGGCCCTGTCAATTAAGTTTTGTTATCAAAGGTTGTACCCTGATTTTGAGGTTGATTCGCGTATTGATGATGTGTTGGAAAAGATGCGAGCTCTATATGAGATTTATGCGAAGGAGCATGCGACTTCTACCGCATCGGGTAAATCCTTGAACTTTTTAATGTTAATTTTGCATTGTTTAAAATTGTACATTTGTACTATGCTCACATAATTATATTTTGATAGGTTCCAATGTTTCAGCTGCATCAGCTGTTGCTGCCAGCGGTAATGAGCATAATGATATGTGGCGTTTTGTACAATCCACATGGAATGAAAGTCAATCTAATTCAGATCTGGAAAATTATTTAAAAGAGGGTGTTTTTCAACATAGACTTAGTACACCTTTCGATATATTGAAATGGTGGCAGGTCCATGCAGGGAGATACCCCATTTTAAGCAAACTAGCAAGAGATATTCTTTGCATTCCAATCTCAACAGTCGCATCGGAGTCGGCCTTTAGTGCTGGTGGTCGTGTTTTAGATGATTATAGAAGTTCCCTTACGAAGGATACGGTTGAGATGTTAGTTTGTGGGGGTGATTGGATTAGAACAGGCACAAAGGCCGAATTGCAGACGTTACAAGTGAGTTCTAAATTGTTTAATTTCAGTTTCTGTTTTAGCTTGTATTAATATATTCAATGTATAACATATTGCATTTTTAAATTTCAGGAAGCTGCAACTGTAGAGGAGAGTTTGGAAATTCAGTTTCCAGCATCAATGAGTAATCTTAATATTAATTGATCTTTTTCTATTATGAATTTTAAGGATACATGCATTGAATCTGTCACAGGGGCATGGCTGTTGGGACTTGGGATTATTTTGGCATGACTTAGTTGTTGGCATGGCTGTTGGGATTTTGGCATGGCTGGTGGGACTTGGGGTATGCATGAATTTGTATGCATTTGTATGAATTTTGGCATAACTTCTAAATGGGGTATGCATGGCTGTTGGGACTTGTTATCGGTTACAGTTTATGGCATTTGATGTATGAATTTAGTTGTTGGCATGGCTGTTGGGATTTTGGCATGGCTGGTGGGACTTGGGGTATGCATGAATTTGTATGAATTTTGGCATAACTTCTAAATGGGGTATGCATGGCTGTTGGGACTTGTTATCGGTTTACAGTTTATGGCATTTGATGTATGAATTTAGTTGTTGGCATGGCTGTTGGGATTTTGGCATGGCTGGTGGGACTTGGGGTATGCATGAATTTGTATGAATTTGTATGAATTTTGGCATAACTTCTAAATGGGGTATGCATGGCTGTTGGGACTTGTTATCGGTTACAGTTTATGGCATTTGATGTATGAATTTAGTTGTTGGCATGGCTGTTGGGATTTTGGCATGGCTGTTGGGACTTGGGGTATGCATGAATTTGTATGAATTTGTATGAATTTTGGCATAACTTCTAAATGGGGTATGCATGGCTGTTGGGACTTGTTATCGGTTACAATTTTGGCATAACTATGCATGAATTTAGTTGTATGAAGTTGTATGTGGGTTCTGCCTTGGACTTGTTATCGGTTACAGTTTATGGCATTTGATGTTTTTTTGGGTTTTAGGAATGGATGTACTTGAGTTTGCCTTCGGTCTATGATGAGTTTTCATAAGCGACTGAAATCTTGGTACTGCTCTATTGGAGTTCAGTACCTGATTTAGGAAGTCGGGTGTGTAGCTGAGACCAATAAAGGCGTGGGTTTTTCAGGGTAGTCTGTCATTTTTATTTTCAAACATTGTATTGTTCTCTTTTTTATAATGGAAGGGCATTATGCCTCTTTATCAAAAAAAGTTGTATGAAGTTGTGTGAATTTCTATTATTTTGTGTGAATTTGTATGGATTTGTATGAATTTCTGTTATTTTGGTGCTGATACTTGTGTGGATTTGTATGGCTTGAATTTATGTTATTTTGTGTTGATACTTGTGAATTTATATGGATAAATGATTAATGGGCTTTGAAAATTTAATATTTTGAATTTGTATAGTAGCAGCCCAATAAAGCCCAACGAGCCAGCTCGTCAGCTCGCGAGCTAGCTCGGGCTGGCTTGTCACAAGCTGAGCCAAGCCTTTTGGCTCGGGACCCCTAGGTCTGGCTCGCTCGGCTCAGGCTCGGGCCAGAATTAACGAGCTGAGCCAAGGCCCAGCTCGGCCCGAGCCAGCTCGTTTACAGCCCTGATGAAGAATTCAGATCCAGTGCAGTAACCCAATTTTTGAGTTTTGATCCAAACCGTCCAAGTGCTCTAACACGAATCTTAAAGAATCTGGACCCCACAAATAATACTGGCCCCCTGCGCTACCACCGAATAGGCACCGTACACGTCTAAACTCAAAAATTGGGTTACTTTAGGGGATCCGGACTCATGGATGAAGGGCCCAATAGTCATATACCCAGGTTCTTTTCGAATTCGCATCCTATCAGATATCTCAAACTCAATTTGAATCTGTACAAAATCTGAACCATTTAAATTCTTTCTGTACGAATTACACGGAAAACTGACCCTCCATTTCAAATAGGGTGTATTTCTCACAAATTTTGCATGACCGACGTGTACACTGAATAGAATCCACTGAGATATCTCAGAGGATCTCAGAGGATACGGACTCTTTCTTTCGACGTCGATAAAAGTGTATAGAATGGAGAAAAAACGCAGTGTAAAAGTTAAGTCGAAGATTTTCTTCAGTGTTGACAGATTTGAATTTGAGAGATCGGAGAGGCTTTTTCCACTAATATTGCTACATTGAATCTGAAGAGTATGCGAGAGTGTAGCAAACACCTTTTTAACCTTTGTAATCCGATTTTTCCGTTGAATTGGGGGGGGGGGGGGGAGGGGGGTGGGTTGGAGGGTGACTTGGTGTGTCTGTGTGCTTTGTTGATATTGCATCTCGATCGGAGGCAGTTTGCACGACTGGCATAGTGGTGCTATTGTTGTATCATGGACCAATGTTGGTTCTGCACATGAAGTGTTCGATGATATGCTCCAGAGAATTCCTTTGTCGTAGCGGTATAGTTGTAACTTATAACAGAGTCCTATTACTTGGCCTAAACCTTTAGTACATATTTTATTCAAGGATAAGAACCTTGCCAAATGAGGATTCCACTTTAGGCATAAGAGTTTGGCATAATTATTAACTATGAACAATCATCATTTTCAGGGATTTATCTCACAACAACTTAACAGGGCCTATACCTGATTTTCTGGCACTCTTGCCATTGCTCACTTTCCTGTAAGTATTTAAATCATCTTTCTTTCCTTAAAAATTTAAATCATCTTTCAGTTAGCTTGTATTAAGAATTGATCTATTAATTTAACACTTTTTATATGATCTTTTCTATACAGAGATTTGTCCTTTAACCAGCTTAGTGGATCTGTTCCTTCAGCTCTTCAAAAGAAATCACAAGATGGCACTCTAACATTAAGGTATTGTAACCATTGAAACTGACGTATGTGAGATACTGAATCAAAATACAAAAGGAGAATCAAAGGATTACCTCTAAACTCTAAAATATCACCTGTAACCTTGCAAATCAGAATTTATCACCAAAAGTCCTCATTCGCAATATATCATATTTTGTTCAAATTATGCCCAAAAGATATCACTCCTAATTATGTTCATAGACTAGAAGGACCAGGGATAGTTTTAAGATGAGAGATGGCAGTGATGGAATTTACCATGTTATTGGGGAATTGGTATTTTGATGCGTTGCACTTGCACATGAAATTTGCTAAAAGATATCACTCCTAATTATATTATAAATATCTCACACTAATATTGTTTTCCCTGGCAATTCTAGAGTCGATGATAATGGAAACCATGGCCCTAGTCCATCTCGTAGTAATAACTCATCAAGCCTGAGTGGTTCTGCGTCAGAAAACAAGATGAACAAATCAGGTGTTATTGCAGGTGTAACTGTTACAGTCGTAGTCATTTCCCTTGTGGTTCTATTTATTGTGCTAAGAAAAAGAAGAAGACCACATGGTAATTATCAACAACTTTTGAACTTGTATATTGCCTTCTTTTAACCCTTGCCAACATTTATCTATCAGAAAACTCACCTACTTCTTAAATCTCTTTTTATTTTTTTATCAAAGCATTTTATTTTGAGAACTTGTATATTTTAGTAATTTCAGTTTTATATACTATTACATTTCAGAAGTGGATAAGTTTTTAGCCTCTTTCAATTTATAAACAAACACCAAGCATCTAATTAAATAAAAATGAAACATAGATGCCTATGTGAGGCCACGAGCCAGTAGTGCTAAAGGGAATTATGACGAAGATGATTCATTGCAACTGGATAACCGGCGTTTCACTCATAAAGAATTGAAGATGATAACAAATGATTTTGAGAAAGGCATAGGGAAAGGCGGGTTTGGGATGGTATATCTTGGCTATCTTGAAGATGGAACTCCAGTTGCAGTGAAAATGAGGTCAGAGTCTGCTGCGCAGGGAATCAATGAGTTCCTCGGTGAGGTAATTATTCTTTATCTTTTGTTGTTCGTTTGTTCATTGGAAGGATATGTAGTTATGTTTAATTGATTTATATTTATCTTTACTGCACCATTATAGCATACAGTGTTCCCTTTTTTTTTTTTTTATATCTTTTGCTATTTTCTCGATAAAGTTACTATAAGATAATGCAACAAAGGAAAATTAACAGCACTAAGAATTGAATTTATACAGGCACAACACTTGATAAGAGTTCACCACAGGAATCTTGTGTCTTTGATCGGTTACTGTAAGGATGGAGAATACTCTGCACTGGTTTACGAATACATGCCTGAGGGGACCGTACAAGACAAGCTTAGAGGTAATTTACCATTGACAACTAAATGAAAGATAAAACATACCAAGGACAATTTAATTAAAGATTTCACTTTTAAATATCAAATGCAGGACCTGCTGCAGAAGCAAAACCAATGGATTGGCAAAATCGACTGAGAATTGGACTTGAATCTGCACAAGGTAAGCTTTTAAATTTTTGTTTGATAAGTGTGTAAAGAAAAGAAAATTGTTGATGTGTCCTTCTATGGAATGTAGGTTTGGAGTATTTACACAAGGCATGCAAACCTCCTCTAATTCACAGGGATGTCAAGACCAACAATATTCTCCTCAATTCAAAGTTAGAGGCAAAAATTGCCGACTTTGGCCTGTCAAAGGCTTTCAACAATGATGTCCACTCTCATATCTCCACTGCTGTTGTTGGAACTCCGGGATACCTAGATCCAGAGTATGACCATTCATCATCAGTATTTATGGTTCATTCTATTACATAAATGTATTGAAATTTAAATATTTTCAAAAGAGCCATCTAGTTGTAGGATAATAGGATACTAAGGAAAAGTGTGAAGTTATGACTCAACTGTTCATAAGAAAAAGAATATCAATTTGGTCAGAATTTTTTTATTAATGTTGCATGAATATTTAAATGTGTTTCTTAATTAACTGTTAAATAAGTATCTGCAACATCAAGAAAATTACTGAATGTTTGTTTTCTTTTCTTACTTTTAAGGTACTACACATCATACCAGCTCAGCGAGAAAAGTGATGTATACAGCTTTGGAGTTGTTCTACTTGAGCTCGTAACGGGACAGCCCCCAATAATTGCGGGCCCACAAGGGGGTCATGTAGTACAATGGGTCCGCCAGAGGCTCTCCAAAGGAGACATTGAAGATGTTGTAGATGCCAACATGCAAGGAGAATATGACGTGAACTCTGTATGGAAGGTTGCTGATCTGGCATTGCGGTGTGTTTCTCATACCTCAATTCAAAGACCCAATATGGTTGATGTCGTTGCTGAGCTGAAAGAATGCTTGGAGCTTGAGACTGTCAATGAGAAAGGTCATAGTTCAAACCCTAGTAGTACTACAAGTTCAATGTATATGAGGAATGATAATGCTTTCACGTATCCTAGTGGTGTGGGAGAGGTTAGTCAGACATATGAGATGGGACATATAGTGTCAGGTCCAGCTGCAAGATAGGATTTGACCTAGTTTTTTTGTATATTATTTCCATAATTTATGCAACTCATGAAGAATTATTACAACCTTAGTCTTATTGTTTAACTTGTTAACTGAGACTTTGGACTCATGTTGTCGAACCTATATGCAATGGGGAGTCTTATCATTTCTGTAACATTTCAAATAACAGAAAAAGTGAATGTTTTTTGTAGACTGTTTGCATATGTGATGTAGTGGGTTAGGGTGCTTTAATGATTAGCAGCAATTATTAAAAGATCATTTCTATTGTTCTCCATGATCAATTCGGGTTTCTAGCAATCTATGTGAATCAACTGAAATGAACCACAAGGAATCCATGGAAATTGTTTTATTGTACAAGAATAACAGAGTTTAGGTCTTCTTAATAGCACATGGTGCCATAGGTTCCATTTTTCTTACTTTCAACCTCACAAAGAAAAATATTTAACAAATGACCTGCTGAATGTATAAACGCTTAAATTACAATAAGAAAACAACCAGATCAACTGATTTTTTATATGAACAATTCTATATCAAACCAAACCATTGACAGGAAAGCACACAAGGCAATATTGCAGAACCGTGCTATCTAAAACTGATATTTATCTTGCCAAAGGACCATAATCTGGTAATTTCGAGCCCCCAATATGCGTTATCTCCAAATTATCACTAGGGCTAACACCACCAAAAGGATTAACATTTCTTTGATAATCACTGCTTATGTCCCCAGAAGCCTCTCTAAGAGTTTCAGAGCTAGACATTTCCAGACTCAGGCTTTCTTTGAGCTCTGCTACAACTTCTGTCATGTCAGGCCTCTTATCAGGTAGGTCAGCGCACCTTAGTGCCAGTTCAGCAACCTTCCAAATTGAGTTTATGTTGTATTGGCCTCCCATATATGGGTCCAATATGCTTTCTATGTTTCCTTTGGTGAGCCTTTGCTGCACAAATTGAGTCAAATGCTGACTCCTTTGTTGGCCTTGGCGAATTGGCGTCTTGCCTGTGACGATTTCTAGCAAGACAACCCCAAAACTGTAAATGTCACTTTTTTCTATGAGCTGGGAGGTTGAGGCATAACTGCAGAAATATGAAACAAATCAACAAACTAACAAATAAGTACATGAAGTAATGAAAACTAGAAACAATAGATCTTATCCCGAACATTCTATAAACTTTGATTTATACATTTTCTTTTTTTTTTAATATAAAATTTGGTAGACAATTTACTTTCTAAAATGAAAACAAAAAGAAAAAATGCTGATGACCTTGTAGAACATGAGTATGACTATTGTAATATATAATATATAGGGGAGATTAATAGTTTAACGTTACACAAATTACTTTTTTATTTTAGTTTTGAAGGTAATTTGGCAAACAAGCATTACAGGGGCAACAAATCCGCTCACGTAAGGAGTCCGGTCTAGTACCAATACATCTTAAAATGAATAGAACAGACAAGTCAGAAAGAACAGACTGGAGAGGCTGAGAGAACATACTGGGGATCCAAATAACCAAGTGTCCCAACAACAGTGGTGAAGACATGAGTGCCTGAGAAAGCCCGGACCAAACCAAAATCGGAAACCTTTGCCTCGAGATTACTGCTAAGAAGAATATTGGTGGTTTTTACGTCTCTGTGAATTAGTGGTGGATTGCACATTTTGTGAAGATACTCCAATCCTGTACGAAATACAAAGATCAGGTCACTAATAGCATATGAATTGGAAGAAGGGGGGGGGGGGGGGGGGGGGGGGGGGGGGGGGGGTGCCCAATGTGTATCAGACCAAAATCTATCTGAACAAGGTCGGAACCGTCCGATTAGTGTTATGATTTGCTCAATCTTGCTCCACATGAATCTTAAAGTAATCGGACGGCTATAACATGGCATCGGAAAGATTTTTGTCCAACGCCCATCGGACGCCCCCCGGTTCCATATGAATCAAGTTGTTCCTTGATAACAGTAACAAAATTTACAGACCTTGGGCAGATTCATATGCAATTCTGAGTCTTTGGTTCCATGAAAGAGGCTGAGCGTTACCTATAAGTCAAATACGTGAATTATTTTTGAGAAAAAATAAGGATCTAGTCCTTATTTGTTTTATTGATGACAGGTTTCAAAAGGAAACCAGATTACAGATTAAAAAGCAATTCAACATAGTTGAATTTCACAAATTTTAATAAAAAGAAAAAAAAAGAAAGAAATATGTGAATTATTAAATCTATAAGCCAAAATTTTGGATCTCCTGGTTGTTTAGCACCTTGTTTTTAGTAATATTAAATCCTCATCCTGCAGACTGCCAAGTTTTTGTTAAATTGAATTTTACATTTGGGTCCTTGATTTACATCAAAGTGTTTATAAAAAAATATTGGTGCAGTGAAGAACTTGCCGAACTACCTTTGAGACAATCTTGCAGATTTCCTTCTTGCATGTACTCATAGATGAGAGCGATGTAATTTCCGTCGTTGCAGTAGCCAACAAGTGAGACTAAGTTCTTGTGATGAATCCTTGACAACATTTCAACCTAGATAACAATTTGAGATACATTGTGCATTAGATGCTATACCTTTAAATTGATACTCTGATATAAAGATTTTCATAGTATACAACATGCATGTTCAAAATATTACTTCCTTTCAAGTATAAATATTCAGGTGACCTAAGCGCCTGTAAGAAGAAATTCAGAGCATAGATGTACTAGGTCCTGATTACTGATGCAAAATAGAGTTAATCATGCATGACACATGCTATAACAGTGAATGACAAATACTCCTGTTACCTCATTAAAAAACTGTTGAGTCCCTTGCGAAGATGACTCTGAACGGACTTTAACGGCAACTTCGTTTCCATCTCCAAGTCTTCCCTTAAAAACTTCGCCAAACCCCCCAATTCCAATTTTTTCTCTAAAGTCATTTGTGATAAGCTTCAGCTCAGAAAAACTAAATTGCTTTTTGTCGAAATTTAATGCCTTTCCTCCAGCTCCAGACTCGCTAGTGCTATTTTGGTCATCAACTACAAATATTAAATAATTTATCAAGTACGTGAGATGTATGTGGGTTGGCGTTTATCTACAAATATTAAATCAGTTATCAAATGTTTTGAAGAAAAGACACAGAAACCAAATCAATAAGAGGTTCGAAAAGAGGGCACAATGACCGAAGCAAAGACAAGGGCGAATTCATGGCGATTTCAACCACCAGCAGCAGCAAAATTCAATTCTCCCAACACAGGTGATGATCATCTCAACGGCGAGTGGCAACAGGTAATATCGAAAAGACACAAGAAATTAAGAGACAAGACACTTCAACAACAAGCTAGAGGTTTCTCTCCAAAGGTACATCCAGAATTCAACAGAGCCATTAAGGAACGAAGATGTTTCCGTTGCCTAGCCACAGGGCACCAGAGGGCTAATTGTAGGGAGCCACCAAAGTGCTTCAAGTGCCATAAATTTGGGCATTACTCATCCAGCTGCAAGATTCCTATAAGAGCTCCAGTTGTTAACACAAAGCAGCACCAACCCAAACCAGAGCACCAAAGAGCACCTAAATATCAAACCTACGCAGACATAGTCACTGGGAAACAAACAATGGAGTTGATAGAAGAGTTTTGGGACCAGAGGCCAGAGGAAGAAGATGTATATCTTACCTCGGGTCACATCCTCAACCCAAACAATGAGTTCCTTTTCTCTGCTGCATATGTCTCTATCACAAGGGGGCTCCCAAGTGCCGGCCTCCCATGGGCAATCAAAGAAAAACTAGTGCAGACACATGGCGGCCACATCGAGCAATATAAGGTATTTAAGATCGACGATACTGAGTTTCTGTTGGTCTGCATCAACGAGCAAACTTTGACAGCAGTGGTCCAACATGGACCGTACGACCTACCGACGGGGGTGACGATCACTCTCGCTAAATGGACCCGTACGGGAGGCATGTCCTTCACACCCAATGCATACGAAGCCTGGATAAAACTTATCGGGCTGCCATATCAGCTATGGAACGATGATGAACTCCGGAGGGTTGTTGCAAGGATTGGTAAAATGAGATATACCATGCCGTATGGTTTACACTCAGGTCAATTCGAACACATCACCATGCAGCTGGATACCAAACATCCCAGCCACATTCCGCGTTTCCTGAGGGTAAGAATTGGGGATTTCTCGAAAAAAGTCAGAGTTCAACTATTGGGATGGAGAGTCGGTCATGACGGTTACTTCCCACCACCGGTACTGCCAAACCAGACCCGACCATCGAGAGTGCGATACATCCCGTATCAACAAAATCATCGCAGCAGACCTTCCCCCCCAACCGATATCTCAGAAGAATCCGAGAACAGCAACGGATCAGGCGAGGGAATCTCGCAGTGGGCAGTAGGCATCAGAGCAAAAATTCCACTGAAGGTCAATACCAAAAAACCACGGGTCCTCAAAGATCCAACCGCGGTCAGGATCCGACCCAAATCCAGAATCCTTTGGAAGAAAACCCAAGCAAAACAGGTTGTAGAGAAACAGAGGGGATGGGTCAGGAAGAAGAAACTGACATCTAGGACCACACCATGTGGATCTGTTGTGGCAAGATCTCCAGTGGCAATCTCTGAAGGGGCAGCTAAACATACAACACCAACGGTAACCAGGATTCAAATTTCTCTGGGGCCTAATGAGCTAGGTGTTGTACTAGTGGTATGGGGAAAAGAATTAATCTCTAGAGTAGTACACCAACAGTACACAGAACTCTCACGACTCAGGGATTTTCTCAACCTCAACTGCCTAGGTACCTATACACATTGGTTTAATACTCTACAGGGGGCGACAATCAGTCTTACGCAGGGAATAAAGGGATTTGATGTGTGCATTAATGGCGCACCAGAGGCACAGCTGTCTCAGCTCGAGCAGCAACTTTCCCTCTCTGGGCCGAAAGAACTACATGCAGGGCCTTTCAAAGATTCATCTGTTAGGCCCAAGAATTCAATCACTTTCAGTGGACTTCAAATCGGGGCTACATCCGGACCCTCTCTGGTTATAAAGCCGCATACTGGGCCTCACCTAAACGGGGCCGGGGATACTATCGGGCTGCAACAAATAAAGGAGCCCCCTTCCGGGTTCGGGGCCACAGTTGGGTTCCCACATGTAACGGACCCCCAAAACGGGTCTGGGGCTACAGCCAGCCTCCACATAAGCCAAGACACCCCAATCGGGTTCGGGCACCACTCCACTCAGCAAAGCCACTCAAATGAGACTAACCAAATGGCACTGGAGACCACCGAGCTTGAGGTAGGAGAAGCCAGCGGACCCCCTGGGTTTGCTAACAGAGGTATAAATGGATTTGGGAGTCAATCGCCAACTGGGGTAGAGCAAGTGAGGCGCAGCCCCCGACTGTCAGAGAAGAACAGGGGGACATACGTCGCCACTGTTGACAGGGCCCGCCGGCTTAAGGAGAATCAAGAAATTACAACACCGAGCAAAACCAATCGGCCAAAGAAACAGTTCAAGCAGGCGGATCTCACCTACCTGCAAACTCTAGACCCGTTATCTGCTATTCAAGCTGAAGTCGTAGTAAATACTGCTGGAATTGAAATTGACGAGAAGCTAGAGGAAAAATTGGCGGCACTGGTTGCTCTTGACTCAGCGGCACAGAGCCTAGGCAGCCAAGACAGCACTTAAAGAAGGGGAAAATAATCTTTAGAGTCACATTTTGGTTCAATGATCGGTGACTCTATGTTTTGGGCAGGGATCAGATCCGCGCAGGCCACCTTAGTATTTATAAGCATTTTAGTTCTGTTAGTAATGGTAGTTCGAAATAGTAGCTCAGTAGATGATCAGGGTTGTAACATGGGTCCTTTGCTAGCTGGAGTCAGTGCCAGTGTAGTCGAAAGGGAATTTTTTTCTTAAACTGGTGTTATGGCTACTGTATTTTGTAAACTTGCAAGAGGCAAGGTGTAAGGTTTCCATTGTTAAGGCAATGAAATTAAGCTTTCCCTTTCAGCATGCTGCTCATGTGCTCTATGTGAAATGTTCAATGATTTTCTCTTTTCATGATTTTGGGGTTTCCATGCATTCAGGAAGGTCCTTACTTGATGAGTTCTTAAAAATTCAGCCAAGTACGTCGGGCCTATCTAAGAGAACTACAACAGCAAATGAATTATAAACCATCATACAAATTCATCTCTTGGAATGTGAGAGGAGCAAATGAAAGGGAAATGAGGTTGGCAGTTCGACAAACCATTATCTTGGAAAAGCCTGATATAGTATGTTTGCAAGAGACGAAGATTGCCGACATGACCAGCCGGACAACAAAGGAATTATGTGGAAGGAAATTAGATCAGCTTGCAACTCGAGATGCAGAAGGCACTCGGGGCGGAATTCTAATCGCATGGTCCAATAAAAAATTCTCACTCATCACCACCACTGTAAAAACTTTCTCACTATCTCTACTTCTCAAAAACTGTGAAGACTCCTCCACCTTTTTATATACCGGGGTATATGGCCCCTCTGTCAGAACAAACAGACGAAGCTTCTTCCAGGAGCTAACAAGTCTCAAACCCTCCAACAATACCCCGTGGATAATAAGCGGGGACTTCAATGTCACCATGAGACCGGAGGAAAGAAATAACCCTAATTCAGATTGGAGAGGATCACTCACATTTGCAAGACTAGTTTCTAATTTAGATCTGCTGAATATCACTTTACAGGGAAGGAAATACACCTGGTCTAACGGCCAACATGACCCATCGATGGCTCAGCTAGACATATTTTTAATATCATCTGATTGGAACAACAAATTCCCGAACTCCCAACAATGGTCATTGCCCAACACCTCCTCCGACCACTGTCCTGTTCTCTACACAGCACAAACACAATTCCAAAAAACCAATCTGTTCCGATTTGAGAACTGTTGGCTTAAATTCCAGCAGCTAGATGAGTTAGTGGCGGAACAGTGGGACCGAATGGGGTTAGCAACTACACCATTGCAGTTACACTCCAAGCTTAAAGAGCTACAGCAAATAATCAAGAATTGGGCAGCAGTGAAGGTGGGATCAATCAAATCACAAATTAAAGTGTGTAGGGATTTCCTTAGCTGGATTGACAAGGCTAAAGAACTAAGAATAGCCACTCATTTGGAGAAGTTCATAGCATGTCAAATCAAGAGGAGGTACACACATCTATCCATTTTAGAGGAAGACATCTGGAGGCAGCGAGCTAAGGTGAGATGGGAACTACACGGTGATAAAAACACACGGTACTTTCACACAATAGCATCGAGCTCCAAAAGAAATAACTCCATAGCACAAATTGAATGGAATGGCCAACAATTCTCCGATCAGCGTGCCAAAGCGGAGGCTTTCTTCCAATTCTATAAAGAACTCATGGGCAAACCATCGCAACCGACACCTCATATCTGCTGGCAAAATCTGTACAGCCAAAACCAAACCGGCCTTCAAGCATTACAAGACCCGATCACAATACAAGAGATACAACAGGTAATTCAATCATGGCCAACAAATAAGAGCCCCGGCCCGGACGGGTTTACGGGTGAATTCTACATCAGATACCAAAGTATCTTGATTCGAGACATACACGCGGTAATTTCACACGTAACATCAACAGGCACTCCCCTCCACCCTCTGAACACCTCTCACATCATCCTTATACCTAAAAAAACAGCATCCTTACACCCGCGAGACTATCGACCCATTAGCCTAATCCACGGGATACAAAGAATCTTCTCCAAAGTTCTTGCAAATAGAGTACAACACCACATACCACAGCTAGTGCATGAAGCGCAAACAGGTTTTATCAAAAATAGACAAATAGCGGAAGGATTTATATATGCGCAACATGCACTACACCATTCTCAGAAAAACAACATCCCACTAGCAATTTTCAAGGCGGATGTGCATAAGGCATTCGATACCATAAGTTGGGAATTTTTGCTCAAGGTACTTACTAACCTAGGATTCCCGGAAAAGTGGCTAACTTGGATTGAAAAATCTGTTCTTAATGGCACATCACAGATACAAATCAACGGGCTACTTGGCAAGAAGTTAATACTAAAACGCGGCGTGAGGCAAGGTGACCCGTTATCGCCTTTCTTATTTATAATAGCAATGGACTTTCTTAATAAATGGGTATCAAAGTTGAAAGCAACAGGAGCAATTCGGTTGCCTTTTGCCGCCATGTCTCCGTGTTTGCTATACGCGGATGACACCCTTTTCTTCCTCAAACCCGAGCTTCGTCAGGTTCAGATTTTAAAAATTGTACTAACAGCCTTCGAAACAATTTCCGGGCTAGCGGTAAATTTAGACAAATCTGAGCTGGTAACAGTCAAGGCACCCACCCAAACGGGACAACAACTAGCGCTGGCAATGGGATGCAAGCTAGGTCAGTTTCCGTTAACCTACTTGGGCATGCCTCTATCAAGCAAAAAACTAAGCAAAACAGCCTACCTACCCCTCATCCAAAGATTCAGCACCAAGTTAGAAGGTTGGGCAGCCACAAACTTATCAATAGCGGGAAGACTCACACTACTAAACGCTGTTCTCTCCGCACTACCTACATACTATATGTCAAGCTTCAAGTTACCGGTTTGGGTTATCGAAAAAATCGACCGAATTAGAAGGCACTTCCTTTGGCATGGTGTCACACATCAAAAGAAAGGATTCAATTTGCTAAAATGGGAAAGGGTTTGCAAACCGAAAAAAATAGGAGGCATGGGAGTCATGGATTTAACCGAATTCAATAATGCCTTATTAGCCAAATGGTATTGGCAATGGATCAACCCGGAAGCCAGACTATGGAAGACGATTTTTCAGCAAACCAACACCATCCTATGGCCAACCCCGAAATCCCATTTTTTCTCAACAACCCTACAGGATACATACAAGTTCATGGATGCGTCAATCATAAGAATAGTCGGCAAAGGAGACTCAATCCTATTTTGGTGGCATGATTGGGGTGCAGGTGTACTAAAAAATGACTTCCCAACATTATTCACGTTTGCGATAGAAGAAAAGTTGTCAGTGCAACAAGCACTTGGCACAGGAAACACTAGACAATTATTCAGAAGTGCCCTATCCATAGAGGCGACAGAATAGCTCACCCAACTACACGCAACTTTGAGCCAACAAATAACAGCTCTCACCACTGACCCAGACCAAGCAAGATGGAGATGGTCAGCTTCGGCAAAATTCACAGTCAGCTCCTACTACAAATTCATCAAACACAGCCCTACTTTTGAATTTCCAGCAAGCAAGGTCTGGAAAATTAGAGCACCTCCTAGGATGCAAGTTTTTGCATGGTTGATGTTGATGAATAGAATATTAACCATAGACAACCTCAACAAGCAAGGAATGAACATCGTTAACAGATGTACCATGTGCAAAGAACAATTGGAAACGGTACTGCATTTGTTTGATCAATGTAGAGTGACAAAGGAGATATACAGCTTACTGGCAGCAAACATGGGAATGAACTTACCCATGCAAACCGCAACACAAGCACTTACCAGTAAAGATTTCAACAAAGAAGAAAAGTCATTACTCTTAATTGCTCAATTTGTGATCTGGCGTGAACGATGCTCACGGACCTTCACTGACAACTCAACAGAAGTGGACCAGCTGGTGCAGCAGATTCGAGATCAGTGGACACGCACCATCAAGACAGACCGACATTCATTAACATAGACCCTTTACTTAAAACACTGTACCGGTATCACCTAACTGGTACCGTACCAGCATCACTATGTTGGCTGTATCTAGGAATTAGCTACTTTTCACTTTCTGCACTCCTCTCTTTTATTTTATTTTTATTTTATTTTCCTTATTTCACAAGCTCAATCATATTGAGCTCTTGTATTTTACTTAAAATCGGGATATACATCTCGTGTAAACCTATCTATTTAATCAAATGAGGGCATGACCCTTATTTTTTCTCAAAAAAAAAAAATGTTTTGAAGAAATGCAACAATCAGCTAATATGAAAATTAGGCAAACAGTGTAGCTAATTTATTCAGTTAACTCCATTGAGGAGAGATTGCCAGGTCAAACTTTCATTTTCCTGATCTGCGGGTATACCTTCCGTGGGAGAGATTGCAGGTTGAAAACTATACTGGAGGATCTCACGGTTTATTTAGAATTGGAAGTTTTGATTTTCACCTTTGTTTTTTATTAAAAGAATTAATCATTATGGAACAATTACCTTTCTTCTTCATCTTCAGGCACAAAAAGAATAGTCCCACTGCTCCAACAATCAGCAACATGATAACTACAGCCACAATTATAAAGATAACTGCTTTTGACGATTTCTTGTGTCCTGATCCACCGTCGGGGCTGTTGAAACTGAAATTTAATACTTTGGTCAAATTATGTGTATACATGCTACTCGTTTGTTCTTTTTTAGTTTTTTTTTCTGTTGCTCTGTTAAGAGAGCATGTGGAAAGCTACCTTACCAAAAGACAGAACAACATGACTAATGATAAACAGAGTCAATCAAAATAAGATAAGGAACTAGCATTTAATATATGATAGTTTTTGCACAGTTTTAGAACATCCAAGCATGAGATGCCAGGCTGTCACTACTTATAAATGTATCAACTTAGTAAACAAATTTCTAAACTAAAGAAATGGCATATCAAACAAGTGGTAGGACTAAAGGATTATTAGTTTGATCAACATGGGGAAAATAGATATACAGCACTGTCAAATGACCATCCTTTTGTCTTTTTTGGAGACCAGGAGGAAGTGTTCTTGAAAGCCCACTGTTTTCTGAGAGATCCCTGTAATAAAAAAGAGCATTAGATGAGACGGTGGGAATTGATGCTCTGGCTAAAATGGAAAGGTTCTCTTGTCATACAATAATGTAAGTGATGTTAATTCATCCAGAGAATTAGGAATGTTGCCCGAGAGATTGTTCTGAGATAAGTCTCTGAAAGGATTATAAAAGAGAATTTCATGTCAGAAACTGTATAATTGTTAATTTGTTATGTTACAACAATGTAAGTGATGTTATAATAACTTGCCTAAAATAATTTTATTTTTTCTGAATGTTAAACGAACATACAATTTCTCAAGCTCAGTTAGGTATCCAAATGCAGATACCATTGCCCCGGTTAATCCACTGGATGATAGATTTCTGCGAAAAAAAAATAGAACTTAATTGCTTCTGCAGAAGGATCAATACAGAAAGAATATTTTAAGAAAGCATTATATTGGATGTAAAACTTACAAAACTGTGATCCTGGGAATACGAGCAGAATTAATTGTACAGATAACCCCAGTCCAACTGTTGTTTGTAGGAAGACAAGGATCACCATTCCAATATTTTCTGATACTATATTTTGTCTTGATTGATTCAATGGCACTAACTGCATAGAAGATTAAAATTCTTTCAGATAATGTAAACTATTTCTGAAAAAGTTTGTTTGTCAGTAGCACAATTAATATACTGAGGATAATGAACAATATTGAGATTCGATATAGAAAATTATGTACCATCTGTGGCATCTGTTGGCAACATCGTCACTGGTAAGATTGTATACAACTCATATGCATTGAGTATGGGTGGGAGAGTTGCTCTAGTGGAACTCTTGAGCGACACTTGATGATTTGTCTGGAATCCAATTGTGCAGTATAAATATCCTGAGGTAAAGTACTTTAAGGGAACAGGGTCCTTGGACACTTGTTCTCCATTTGCATAAACGTAGAACTCCCTGAGACTAGTGTTTTGCACAATCTGGATCTCAGCAAAATGGAGCGCGACAAAGAACATAGTTGACTTGTTAGATGTCGACCATGTTATGTCAATGGAGCTGTTTGCTGTTGAGGGAACAACAGCTGTCTGTAGCACCAAGGATGGCACTTCATAAATAGAGACTTCAAAGCTGAGGCCGGTGGATATTGCATTCAATGAAGATTCTCTGTAACTATACCATAGCCTGTCGTGTACATCGTAAGGGTACCTGCTCGCAACCAACAAATGAGATTCCTGATTATTGAATTATGTTCTGCAGAATATCAGATTTCTAAATAGAAGTTTATATTTTACTGAACTTAATATATTTTAAAAACAATGTCACTAGTTTCGTGAGGTGAATTGAACGTTTCCTGCAAATTTGGGGTTTGAAATAAACTATTGTAGGTTAATTAGAAGAATATAGCAAGTCTAGATTATATGGATGATTAAAATGTTTGATCAATAAATTATCCCAACTGACAAATTCAGGATGCATATCTAAGTGATATTATAACCAAAAAGTAAGCCCTGAAGGAGCAAACGAAGTTTTCCTTTTCTTGATAAATGCTATATTTTTCATACCTCAGTTCCAATGAATTATTCGATCCCAAGTCGCTCCTTTTAAAAAAACTCAGAGATTGTGTAGCGTTTGCAAGTTCATAAATAGTGCTAGTCAATGGTTTCAACTCCAGCGCAGAGATGAAAGGAGTCCCGAGTCCCGTGTTCACCAAACAAACTTGTATATAATAAGCAGGAGCAATAGCAATTATCTCAGGAGTGCGAAGATAATCAAGTCGAGACAAGCTAACAGTAAACCAGAAATTGACACCAAAATATAAATCAAAGCTGGGACTATTTTCTAATCCGTCGTAGTTCCCATAATAGAATGTTGCTCTCACAAGATATTTTGAACCTTTTGTTACTGGCGTTAGAGTGTAACAGTTTTTAGTACCATGAGGGAACCTCCTGAGGGTCTCAAGATATCTGTATTCTTTTTGCACTGGATACTGACTAGGGATATTGTCGTTCAACCCTGTGTCGATATATTGATCATCAGATACGTATGTCAAACCTAAGCTATCAACATAACTAGTGTTGCTTGTAATACCACAGTCTATGTTTATAAAACCTGCAAAGAGAAGAAAATTGTAATTGTTGATCAAAATGATTTCATTAATTTTGAGTGATTATTTTCTTTCGGAGTAATCATCTAAAATGTATTGGTAAGGCCCTTACGCACCAATGTTGCGACTGATCCATATGTACAATAACAGTTTTTTTTTTTTCGAAACGGGGCATATATATATATATATATATATATATATATGAGTTGGCTACGGTGCTATGCGTAGCATAGAGGGCCTCCGTGCTACGGCTCAATATTTGAGTTTTCAAAATCCTTACGGTCGATCCGAACCGTTCAACGTGATCTCCATATGAATATGTGTTTGCAAATCAAATTTTACATTTTTTAGAATTTTTTTTCTATTTTTTTAGATAGGTAGAAAATCACCTAATCTGAATGGTAGCAATCTGGGCCTTTAAAAAAAGTGGTCCTTCAAAGAAATTTTTAATTTGAGCCTTGAAATAAAAGTCTATGTAGCATGGCATGTGCTATTTGCGCTACACGTACGCTATATCGGATCGACCGCTATTACCGCTATAGCAGTCGTAGCTGAAATAACGCATTTTTATCCCATAGCTTAGCGTTTAAAGTCCGAAAATACTATACTTTTTTATATAGATAGAAAATCACTTGATCCGAATGGTATAGAATTTTCAGATCAAGTGATTTTCTACCTATCTAAAAAAATAGTAAAGAAATTCTAAAAAATGTAAAATTTGATTTGCAAGTACATATTCATATGGAGATCATGTTGAACGGTTCGAATTGACCGTTAGGATTTTGAAAACTCAAATATTGAACCGTAGCACGGAGGCCCTCTATGCTACGCATAGCACCGTAGCCAACTCCATATATATATATATATATAGAGAGAGAGAGAGAGAGATGAGCTATGGTGAGACGTGGAGTAAAACAAGTTTGTACTCCACGCCATATTTTCATTTTGAAAATCCAAACAACCGATCCGAACCGCTCAACATGTTCTCTATATTGCAATGTGCATGGAGACTAAATTTTACATTTTTGGAATTTTTTTACTATTTATCAAGCCACTTTGAAAATCGCCGATCCACTGTGAACTGTAAAAAACAGTAAAAATTTCTGGACCACCGGATCAGCGATTTTCAAAGTGGCTTAATAAATAGTAAAAAAATTCCAAAAAATGTAAAATTTAGTCTCCAAGCACATTTCAATATTTAGAACATGTTGAACGGTTCGAATCGGTTGTTTGGATTTTCAAAATGAAATATAGTGCCATGGAGTAAAAACTTGGTTTTACTCCACGTCTCACCATAGCTCATCTCTATAAACTTGGTTTTACTCCACGTCTCACTATATATATATATATAATTTGGCTAATATGCTACGCATAGCTAGAGGGCCTCCGTGCTACGGCTAAATATTTGAGTTTTCAAAATCCTAACAGTCGATCCGAACCGTTCAACATGATCTTCATATGAATATGTACTTGCAAATCAAATTTTACATTTTTAGAATTTTTTTACTATTTTTTTAGATAGGTAGAAAATCACCTAATCTGAATGGTAGCAATCTGGGCCTTTAAAAAAATTGGTCCTTAAAAGAAAGTTTCAATTTGAGCCTTGAAATAAAAGTCTATGTAGCATAGCATGTGTTATTTGCGTTACACGCTATAACGGATCGATCGCTATTACCGCTATAGCAGTCGTAGCTGAAATAACGCATTTTTATCCCATAGCTTAGCGTTTAAAGTCCGAAAATACTATAGTGCGCTATTTAGAACACTCATGGAAAATGTACATGGAGAACAAATTTTATGATTTTTAAAAAATTTTAACTATTATTTTAGATTGATATAAAATCACTACTTTTGGATAGTTCAAAATCTTTAGATCAAGTGATATTTTACCTACTTAAAATACTAGTTAATTTTTCTTTAAAAATGTAAATTTTTGTCTACAAGTATATATATTTTAATATTCAGATTATATAATTAAGCGGCTTGAATCGAATGGACTGTTTGACTGTTTTGAACTTGAAACTGAAAATAGAGATATAGACCCATATAGTATGGACAAACTTGTAATATGCATTTCATCATAGCCTCATTCCAACAAAACACTTGGATCGGTAACTTTCCAATAATATTAAAAGAATCAACTATATATAAAATCAAGCTTTAAATGAGATTAAGGGAAAAATTAAGCTAAAAATATATATTACCGTTCTGGCCTTGAACACAAACGAAGACCAGGAGCAGCAATATGATCAGAAGATATGAGCACCACAAATGCATTCTTCCCAATTAGCAGTTAACACAAATATGATCCCTTTTACCCCTTAAGTCACACATAGAGTATTTATACTAGCCAAGAAATGAACCTAATTAATTAATTGACCCCGTCATATGTATGACTTTGCTAATATTGAATTTAAGGGAGGATTTAGGGTAAATTTAGTGATATATAGCATCTTCTTGTTTAATGATGTATCGCTAACAAGTAGTTTATTTTCTATCTTCTTTTGTAATTTTCTAATAAACAGTTGACGCAGTCACGCAAGACACGCTCATATTCAGATCCACTGCTATATTAGAAAGTGTGCTGAGATTTGCGCTATTTCATAATACGTCCAGAGACACTTCCCGGGCAAATAGTAGAGGATGGGACAAAATTATGTAGTATTTATAATATATAATAAAATTAGAAGTCAACTATATATGTAATCACCAGAACAAAATTAGAAGTCAACCGATATATGTCATGAATCGGATCGTTTCATGTTAGCATCATTAATTAACTCCATCTTGTTTCGTACCATTGTTAGTAGTACATCTTATCAGTACTCCAATCTCCTTGCACAAATTAATTAATTTCAAATTTTACGACTTCGGGCGTGCGAACGTCAAAAAATATTAATGACATATTTTCATAGCGGAGGGCTAAAATGGGTCATTCCTTTTGTGCTCCTAATCCGCTCTCCAATCTTAATCTTCGGATCTGCGCTAAGATCCGTGCAGATCAGAGCACTGGATCAGTGAAAAAAAATTCCAGATTGCTCTCCATTACTGCTACCCTTTTCCAGGTCCCCTCCAAATGACCGAATTTGCATCCTCTGAGATATCTCAAACTTTGAGTGTTTTTTTGGAAAATCTCGACCGTTCAAATACGTCATGCACGAATATCAAAGCACAAATAATACTGGCCCCAGTGCTATCCCTGAATGGCCGACTTCCCTGTGCGACAGAGAAGAACGACCCCCTTCGATGCCCTCTCCCTGATCTAGCACACAACATCTCCCAGTGCATCCTCTCACTCTCACTCTCTTTATCGATCGAGCTCGGGCCATCTGACGAAATCCTAGATTCTGAAGAGGTGTGCTGGAGGTACACTGTCAAACTGTTTGAAGCAGAATCAATGGTTTGTTACAACTTAGTTGCACAAAAAGACCAGCTGAAAATTTATCTGCAATGGTACATTAGTTGATGCTACAACTTATGAGTAAATTAAGTGTGTTGTGCGAATTAGCTTTTAGTTGTAATTATCTCAATTTGACCAAAAAAAAGATGGAAGCTTAATTGCAAATTGGATTTAGTATGGTTCAGTAATATTAAAGAGAGTTTGTATCTTAGATTACCGGTACAGTTAGGTACCGCTCAATTTCAATATGGCTCAACTCCCTGACATTTTTATTAATATCCAAACTTAAATACAAATTAATAAATATACTCAAGTTAGCTAGATCTTTTTAAAAATGTCCAAACCGCCATCCTTATTTTTTTTCTCAACCGGTCATTAAATGACCGGTCCAGGAATTTTTATTTTTTGTTGTTTTAGGGTTTATGGTTTATCTATTCTACCAAAGTTAATTAATAAATATGTGGTGTGTATTTTTTTGTTATTGTAGTATTTTCTGTTTAGATTTTATGTTGTAATATGCATGTTGTTATTTTTGTTTTGTTGTTTGTCTATTCGAACTCTCGGAATTTATTTTAGTATAATTTAGTATAATCCTGATAATTTATTTTATTTTAGTATAATTTAGCATAATTTAGATTAATTTAGTATTAGTGACAAAAAAAAATCTAAAAAAAATATAAATAGTACCATAAAAGCACAAATAAAAAAGAACAAAAACATAAGATAATCAAAACATAAAACACCAAACATAGTATACCAAATATTAAATAATACAAAACAATCTAACTAAAATCCAGAGGGGACCATCGATTGGGCGGCTGTCCCCTGTTCTCTCGGTTGGGTAGTCCGGACTATGGTCTCGGGAATGCTCTCTCTCTCGGTGTAATGACATCAGCCTCGGCCTCTCCACGCATCCGTATCGCGGTATCCCAGACTGACTCATCCTCACCCCTAGGGACTGGCGGTGGTGTAGAGAAGATGGATGCTGCTAACTCAGTCGCAAAGTCAGACTGAGTCTGAGACCAACTACCATTGGCCTCTCTATCATGTGGTAGCTCTTTATCATATCGTTGTCTCGGAGGCTCAAACTCTGGAGGGTCCCCGAACTGGAAGTCATCCAGACTGAAAGATGGCCCTTCATCCTCCATAGGAAAAGAACTCTGGAGGCTCCTGCTGCGCTGGTGGTGGCGGCATGTTGGCCGGACCGTGCAATCATACAAATAATTAAGTAAATTTGCTCTGAAGAAAGAAATTTGTCTAACTTGACAGCTAATGAAATATGACATACCGAAGGCTGAACTGGACGTCCCTGTGCGTCATAGTTAGCCTGCCAGCCAGTCATGGACAATACGCAATGATGGTAGTCCTACTCTGGCTACTCTCGGGGGGGGGGGGAGAGAGATGGCATCTTACTAGCTCTAACGAGGGGCTCGTCAGACTTGGACGGATCTACCTGACGCCAGTTGATGTTCTCTCCGGCGTCTCGCAGCATGGTGATGAGCTGCCCACCGTGCCCGGCATCCTCAATAGTAGTGGCATGGCTCCTCAATAACACGCACCCAAAAGCTTTGTAGCCACTTTTTTCCAGCATCGTGATCCTATTCGTGCTACCTTTAAGCTCCTCTAAAAGCTGCTAAAAAATTATTTTGTTAGATCAAAAAATTTATAAACTAATCAGTTAGTAAAAAAATATGTAGTTTTAGGTGCATTACCGCACGAGCCCATTTGCGACCATTTGAGGTGTAACCCTCTGGATCTTCCTGGATCTTCTAGCGTAAGAAGACACTATAATAGCCCTGCAAATATACTGATGCCATGTAGACCCGCAAGTACCAAGACTCATACCTCAATAGGGGATGTCTGATGAAGCCAAAACATATAGCACTAAGTCGACATTATTTCTCATTGGACTTTATTATACTAATTGACTTTTTATTTATAATTTTGATTTGAAACCAATCTATTTTAATATTAATTCATGAATATTGTTGAATAATTATACTTTTCATGGGTCTATATTTTTTTTATGAAAATACGTCATTTTGTATGAGAATTTTTTTGTTCTTTTATAATATGTTTAACACACATGCCCGATACTAGTATTTCTTGTGCACACATGTCATATAATAGATTTTGAAATTTTACATAGCATGTTTATTTCTTTTCAAAAATTATATTCTATATTTCTACTAATTATCAACATTATCTAAAGTCTCATCGAACAATAAGTAATATCAAATTGATTAAAAAATTATAATATTCATATTGAACCAGCATAAAGTCCAAATTGCTATTTAAAATATCTCTAGTAATATCATAAATTATCTATCTTTTTTTATTTTAAAAATCAGGCATAAATTATCTATCTTTTTCTATTTTAAACATCAGGCATAAATTATCAATTTTTTAATGAAATTAATATGCCATATTTCGACCTCATCATATATATTAGTACGACAATATATATAATTGAGTAATAAATATTTGTTAGATTATTGTCCACTATCAAGTTCTTCATTATGTGGTCACCCTGTCATTATATATTATATACCCTTTTACCCATTCTACCATATGTTGTCACCCTGTCATCGTATAATTGAGTAATAAATATTTGTTAGATTATTGTCCACTATCAAGTTCTTCATGATGTGGTCACCCTGTGATCATATATTATATACCCTTTTACCCATTCTACCATATGTGGTCACCCTGTCATCATATACATTTTTATCCATTCTACCAAATTATATTTGTCACTACAAACTCGAAAGTCGTAAATATTAAAAAAAAATATGTCCAACTTGCCATTACTCAAACTGTACCTTCTGAGATATTGACTTTTGATTTTCTGTAGAAATTGTAGTAATATATGAAACGAATCACAATATTTATTATTTATATCCGCAACACGAAGTACTACATACTTTATATAGCTTTGGACGACCATAAAAGTCTGCGAGCTCTTTTTTGCGTCGAAGTTATTCACTTTTTAATTGCATTTCAATAGTATGTATGTTAGGTCGTGACATAACTTTTTTTTTTTTTTATGATCAAACATCATATAAAAAATCCTTCAATTTTTGACATATATAATAGGTTATGGAGTAATGAACGAACATCTCTTTAGATCATTCACACACATTAATTACTAGCTGGTTCAAACGTACTACAAAAATCTGTCACCGTCTGCGAGAGTAAAAATATTTTTTACTAACGGTATCTACACAGATACTTCTGTTAGTAATATCGATACATTTAGAAATAACAATTTATGTCGGTGTATGTACCCTCGACAATAATCATTTTTTTATTCTCGTAAATAATAACATATTTTATTGCGTGCACTGATCACATCAAACAACACCATACAACTAATGTTTAACAACATTACAGTTTCACAATTCGATCAACTCAGTCTTTCGTGATCTGACAATGATCTATTAAAACCTCATATAGTTCTCAGACACTATAACTAATTATTTAGAACACTATTAGAAGATATCATACTAAATTAATTTTAAATTTGAGCTCTAAAGCCCATACAAATTACGAAAAAAAAGGAAAAAAAAAAATCATATAGCATAGCGGACCGCTATTATCATTATAATGGTCGTAGTTAAATTAGCGTAGTTTAGTTTTATTCTATAGTTTAGTTTTATTCTATAGTTTAGTTTTTAAATTAGCGTAGTTAAATTAGCGTAGTTTTGTCACTACAAACTCGACAGTCGTAAATATTAAAAAAAATATGTCCAACTTGCCATTACTCAAATTGTAACTTCTGAGATATTGACTTTTGATTTTCTGTAGAAAATGTAGTAATGTATGAAATGAATCACAATATTTATTATTTATATCCGCAACACAAAGTTTGCGAGCTCTTTTTTGCGTCTAAGTTCATGATTCACTTTTTTTTGAAGAAAAATATGGATCTAGCCCGTATTTCATTCATGATATGGTCCATTACATAAGTGATGTAATAGTGAAATAACAACAAAAGAGCTCAAAACAGTTGAGCAATTAAATGAAAATAATGAAAAAAATTGAAGTAAAGAAAACATAAAAAGATTGCATTGAAGTCCTTAAGAAAACCGAAATTATTCTTCAAGTTGATGAAGCCGCACATCCTCCCAATAGTACCGACCTTCCTGTGCTATCCCATCGTACCAGTATCGTACCAGTATCCCAAATATGGCTGTGCTATGGATTTTCCAGCAGCAGTATGCTTATATTTGCTTCATCATCTTCACTCCGGCCTTTTCGAACCTCCAATTTGAGCCTCCTTTCCGTGTTCCTTTCTCACTGTATCTCTTTTGTTTTATGATTTCTATACCCTCCGAACTAACATACTATAACTCCATTGTGTCTGAACTTGTTCTATCTACTAAATCCTCAACATATTTTTCGGAATCTCTGAAAAATTCTGCAACACCTTTCTCTCCATAAAACAAATTGTGAGATTAGCAATATTGACCTTCCTGTGCTATCCCATGATTCACTTTTTAATTGCATTTCAATAGTATGTATGTTAGGTCGTGACATAACTTCTTCTCTCTTTTTTTTATGATCAAACATCATATAAAAAATCCTTCAATTTTTGACATATATAATAGGTTATGGAGTAATGAATGAACATTTCCTTGGATCATTCACACACATTAATTACTAGCTGGTTCAAACGTACTACAAAAATCTGTTACTATCTGCGAGAGTAAAAATGTTTTTTACTAACGGTATCTATATGGATACTTCTATCAGTAATATCGATACATTTGGAAATAACAATTTATGTACGTACTCTCGACAATAATCATCACTAGTACAAAAAACCCTTTCACCGACCCTCAACCACCGACTGTTTTAATATGTAACAGTCGGTGTAGAGACTCCATGGTAAAATTGTAAATAAGAAGTTCTCAACACTGGCTGTTCAATTACAAATAACCGTCAGTGAACCAACACCGACTGTTTTTAAAAAAAACAGTCGGTGTTGAGAAGCCACCAACACTGACTTTTTTTTCAAAAAACAGTCGGTGTTGCTCCCACCCTACACCGACTGTTTTTTTAAAAAAACAGTCGGTATTGAGCAATCACCAACACTGACTGTTTTTTTAAAAAACAGTCGGTGTTAGTATACCCTACACCGACTGTTTTTTAACAAAAACAGTCGGTGTTGAGCAGACAGTGTTTTTGTTCTCTGAAAATTTTATTGCGCGCGTTTATCTCTTTCGATCAGCCGCCAAAACCCTTCTAAATTTCATTTCCTCTCCGCAATTTCAATTCGTTGTTGAGATAAACCCTCTTGCCCTCTCTCTCTCCGCTCAGAAATTTCAAACTCAGCCTTCTCTCCGCCTCCGCTTTTCCTCTTTGAGACAAACCCTAAGAACCTCCTCCCCGCTCAGCCTTTCCTCAGCCCCGCTCAGTCCCGCTCACACATCGGTCTCCCCCTCCGCTCAGCCTTCTCTCTGCCCCGCTCAGCCCTCTCTCCGCCCTCTCCGTCTCCGCTCAGCCTTCTCTCCGCCCCGCTCAGCCCTCTCTCCGCCTTCTCTCCGCCTCCGCTCAGCCTTCTCTCCGCCTACGCTCAGCCTTCTCCGCCCCGTTCAAAATTCTGGTAGGTACCTCTGAACAAGTCACAAGATTATTATTTTTGTTGTGTTTAGTCATTACAAAAATATTTCCAATCCAATACAGGTGCCTAGCTAGTTGCACGAACCATTTTGTTATTCTAAATAAGTATTTTCATTTCAATCAAACTATTTTGCTCACAAAATTTTACTGCCACTCTCGGCATCAGGCAAATACTCTTAAGTCAGGAGAAATGCAAAACAAAAAAAAAAATGAGCTTCTCTTTTGAAATACAAATGACACGTGCGAGTAATTAAGCTTAGAGTGTGTTGGAAATTAACGAAAAATTAATTACACTTTACTGCCAGAGCAATACCGAGAATTTTTTATATCACTAGTTCTAAATTAAAGTTTTCTCTTACATAGATTGTGCGAATTAGATCCAAGCAATACCTGGCCGTGTATATTTAAATAAGTATCGTTCGTTTTAATAGCATACCCTCTATATTTCAATGCTTTAGTTTCTTTAAATATTTCTGAATTTTGAGTAGGATTACAATGCCCCAACAGGTAATGTCCAAAGAGTATCTCACTATGTGAACCGCACATTTGCTCTTTTTTTTTTTGACATTTTCATAATTGATATGCTTGTGAATGAGTTGCAAAAGCTGTGCCAGTCTATTAAAAGAAAACAATTGTATCAGTCAAAAGTTGTACCAGTTTACAGTTGTACCATTTAAAAAAGAACCTGTAGAGAGATGTACCAGTAGAAATGGTGCACGTAGTTCAGATTTATTCGAAGTCGTTATTTCATTGTATATTTTTTTGACATTTCTATGCATGTTTCTATGCAGTTAATGCTTTAGTTTCTTTAAATATTTCTGAATTTTTGCTGTTTTTGGGTGCTGGTTTGAACCAGACTTGGTTCCTTTTGATTTTTTTTTTGGTACCAGTAGTACATGGGAGGTGTACCAGATAGGGAATAAGTGTATAAAACAAGGTATAAACTCAGACTACACACAAAGCATGGATTTAGGTCAAAATGAGCTCATAATAGCGATATGTACTATGGCACTGTTTTTGTGTAGATTATAACCTATAACAATGTTACTTTGTGGAATATGCACATATAACCCTCCCTCTCTAGAAAATCACAGATACTCGATTATTAAGGGTTTAAACCTTATTATTCTACCTCAAAGTCTCTCATTTCCTTCATTAAGGCAATTATTGACCAAAACTTGATATTTTTCACTTTTTGATTTACTTTTATGCTTATTTACACATGATTAAGTGCATGGGCATCCAAAGGGAAAAATGTTGAGCCAATACAAGACTTACGTGGCAAATGTGTCGAAAGAGAGATTTCCTATCACTATTCCGAATTGGAAGAAAGCTCTCATCAATAGCATTGTAAGTGTTGATTCCTTTACTTAATGGTTGATATTAATGGTATAGGGTTATTTATGTGTCAAAATGGTTGATATTAATTGATGAAACAGGGGCGGAGTGCTGAGTGGATTGATCAACTGAAAAAAAATGAATATGCCCATGTGAAGACCATTGGGGAAATTAATATAGTACTGTAGTTTTTTTGTGTTGTTTGCTTGGCTTGGAAATTGGGGAAATTGGACATACTTTTCAATGTACCAGAATGTTTAGTTTTAATTTTGTGGTTTAAATTAGCTATTAGTAGATATTTTCAGGCTTGTTACTTTGTTTTTAATATTTGACTTATAATATGCCAACGATGAGCTTATTGGTTTGGTGTGCTCTTATTACTATTATTGAGTATAATCAATTTATGTAAGTTGAGGGAGGTAAGAATCTGTGTTCCCATGTCAAGAAAAATAAAATGGGGACAGTAACAATTGTAGTACTCTGAATTAGTAATCATAAATTAGCTTTTTATTTACTATTTTTGTTATTCTGTTGTTTGTATGATTCCAAAACTAAGCCGATCCCATATTCAGAATGGCTGAGTTGCAATGAAAAAAAACAAAAGGGGTACTGTCTGATCTGGCGTTTGAGAGTGCTTGTAGGTATATCTCATATTGTGGCCAAGTCAGATGAGTCTCCTTGCATCTCCGCCGATCCTTCTGTACCATCACCGCTACCTCCGCCTCCAGAGAGATGGCGAAGGTCGGAGTGGTACAGATGACATCGACTAACGATCTCGAAGCCAATTTTCTGACTTGCTCTCGTCTCGTCAAGGCAATTACATCTCCCTTTTTCTCGTAATCTTTTCATTTGTTTTTTTGCATCTTATAACCAATTTGTTAACGGTATGTAGTAGAATAATATTGTTTTTCCTTTTGTTCACGCTTATTGTTATTTGAGGCTTCCTGACTTGAACTAGAGAATTATTGTTCCGCCTCTTTTTCAAGTTTGATTACCTGATGAAATGAGAGTTTTATGGCATATTTGGTAACAATTTCCAAGGATAATCCTATATTCTTATTCATGACTTTCAATCTAATTTTTTGGTGCCAACAATATGGTAGATTTCAACAAATTAGGAGTGTCTGGTACCAGAACAGTTAGATGATACCACTTAGAAAATGGACAATTTTGTTTTATGGTTAGCACTTAGCAATGAACGCCCAGAAAATGGACCGTTATTTCTTTTCATCTTAATTTATCGTGTGATGGATTGTGCTGTATCTTTCAGATTGTGCTGTATCCTTTTCAACATGCATGAATCAGAAGCATCTGGCTCGACTTATCCAATTCAAATTCAGGAAAAAACCTGATGAGGTGGGTTCACTCTGCTCTTTTTTTCCTTTCATCCTTTCAGTATACCCAAATTTAATTTTAAAACGTATTAGTTATACTTCCAGGTTGTAATTTTTAGACATGGACCTATTCGACTCTCAAGTAGGGTAGTTGAGAACTTGGACTTAAACTAGGTAATTTTATTTTATTTTACCTTCTAATTTCTCTATGTTTTGTTTATCAAATATTATTGGTACGCAAGATTATTCATCAGAGATTAGTTACAGTATAGCCCATTTATTGAAATTGTCTTTTGTTATCGGCAGTTGAAACATCTATTCTCAAGAAGTGGAAGGTTAATTTGATTTATGTAATGCATGCAAGAGAAGTGTCCTTTTTTTCCCTTTTGTTTCCTTTTGATAGCAACATTGGAAGGGTGGGGAGCCAAATATGACTTAATGGTATAACTAAATTTTCTTAGTTTTTCTTGCTTTCTATAACCAACGAGTCATACAATTTTATCTCAATTGTCCTTGCCCAAGCAACTCGAAAGTTTAGGATTTTTCTGATTTTGCTAAAAAAATTGGAATCTGATGTCAAATTTCTTCTCCTTTCCGTGTTTAGTAGAAAATTTGCCACCAGCAAGCCTCGAATTTCAGTTGCATGCTTGAGCCTCTATCTGCGTGTATCTATCTGCACAGAGGTATATTACTTTCTCTTCTTTGTTTTTTTTTAATAACTAGACTGATCATATGGTTTAGGCTTTAGGGTTTACATAGATTGAAATTTAGTACTGAGATACATTTAAAAAAGAAGACATGATTTAGTACTGAGACTAATAATCCTTTATCAAATACAAATGGAAGTTCCAGTTTTGACCTTACCAAGAGAGTATTAATGGGAGTTTTGACCTTACTACTATGATAAATATTTTCAAGTCAACTTTGTTTGGTTGTTAGTTGGAGTAGGTTGCAAGTGTTTCTTGGAATTGGAATGTGAGAAAGGTGGGGTTCTTCTACTTCTTCTTTCTTCTAAGGAAAACCTGGAATAATTTATCAGCTTGAAGGGAGCTTATTTGCCAAGGTAAAGAATGTGAGAATCTATCTGCTTGATTTGTGGGTATACTGGAAAAGAGTACTTATTTGCCAAGGTGAAAGAATGTGAGAATCTATCTGCAAATCTACTAAAATATTAGGTGTTATTAGCAGAACAAAAGAATATTCTTCATGGCTCTACTCTTGTGTCATGTGTGCTTGATTTGTGAAGGTTCATACTTGTGTAAAATGTGTGAAATGTTTGTTTTTTTGTTTTGTTTTTAATTTGTAGATGAAATGGTTATACTATATTGGTTTCTGTTCTTACCACGAAAATCAATTTATCTATCCTGGCTTATGTAGTTCTGAACTTCTTAGCTGAGTAATTAAAATGTAAGATGACCCAAATTTTGGCTTGCCAGTTGTCACGTCTACAGGTGCAAAAAAAAAAAAAATTCGGTGTTGGGCACCTATACCGACGGTTTTTTCAAAAAAACAGTCGGTGTTGGGCGCCTACACCGACTGTTTTTTCCAAAAAACAGTCGGTGTTGGGCGCCTACACTGACTGTTATTCACCCATCAGTAAAGATTTATCTATACCGTCGCCGCCATCACCGACGCCTCAATAACAGTCGGTATAAGGGTTTTTTTAACAGTCGGTGAAGGAGTTTTTTGTACTAGTGCATTTTTTATTCTTGTAAATAATAGCATGTTTTATAGCGTGCACTTATCACATCAAACAACACCATACAACTAATGTTTAGCAACATTACAGTTTCACAATTCGATCAACTCAGTCTTCCGTAATCTGACAATGATCTATTAAAACCTCATATAGTTCTCAGACACTGTAACTAATTATTTAGAACACTGCAGTTAGAAGATATCATACTAAATTAATTTTAATTTGAGCTCTAAAGCCCATACAAATTACGAAAAAAGGAAAAAAAATATGTAACATAGCGGACCGCTATTATCATTATAACGGTCGTAGTTAAATTAGCGTAGTTTTATTCTATAGTTTAGCTTTTAAAGTCTGAAAACACTATAACACCGCTATAGCTAACTACTTAGAACACTGATATTTACTATATATATATAACAAAACAATGTAGTACTAATCAGTATTGAATATATTATAACAATAAAACAACAAGCATGGCCATTGACTTGTACTAAAAAAAGAGAAAAACAAAACTTCACGCATTGGAAAGTCCAAAATCACAAAAACAAATATGACCAGATCGTTTAGAACTAAGAATTGATTTTAGATTAATTACATCGAAGAACGGAGATGCTAAAGGTGAAGGCTCGATAGAATTAAGAATCATGACCGATGGTGAAGCAGGAGAAGATGCGATACAGGGGGAGTCAGAGTCAGCAATCACAACTATATCGCGCTGAGGAACGAGCATTTTGCTTTCGAACTGGAGAGCGGCAGCGGAAAATGAGAACCGAAGATAAACGAGCACGATTAAGCGTGTGTTTTTGGAAACAAAGAGTCTCCGACAAAAGAAAATCTGAACCGCTCTCTAAAATTAGATGTACGGTTGAAATAGAGGAGCAAAGTTAAACACAAAAGGGATGCTGCATTTTAACCCTCCTCTTCTTCATTTCTGGAAGGTTAAACAGATTGTCAATTTTTTTTCTATGTTAATTAGCATAATATATTGTTTGAACTCGGATCCATATCTTGTTTCAATTTCAACTATTTCTTATAGCTCTCCCCGTGAGCATGGGCTTGATCCAACCCAGTTTCGCTGGTCGAAGGCTGACCAAGGCTCCAACATCTCTTTATTTGGAGACTGCGCACAGATATCTAGTCTACGATTCGATAAATGTGCCTACGGGCTTAAATTAAAAAAAAAATCGATAAATGACACCTCATGCGTCATTCGCTGGTGGCTGGGTCAAAAATTAGAGAGTTCTTAAATAATTCAAAATATCGATGTACTCCAATATGCTTTATATTTTTTTATCTCTATTGTTAAAGTCTGAATAGTCGATCTGAACCACTCAACATGATCTTCATAATAAAATTTGTTTGAAAACCAAATTTTATATTTTAAAAAAAAAAATTACTATTTTTTTAGATAGGTACAAAATCACTGTTTTAAGGAGACTCTGAATCATCCAAATATCAATGATATTGTACCTATGTAAAAAAATAGTAAAAAAATTCTATAAAAATATAAAATTTGGTTTCTAAGAATATTTTATTATGAAGATCATGTTGAGCTGTTCAGATCGACTGTTTGGACTTTGAAAACGGAAATAAAGAATGTGGAGCATATTGGAGCACAAAATCATGGTGCATTCGAACCCTTCTCATAAAAATTATTCAGATTTTGGTTTTGGTATCCAATCAGATCTTTGTCAATGGAGCAGTGCGATTTATCAACCTTATAAGCATGCTCTATACTCCCAAACTTCACTGTAAATTAAAGGAAATTCGTAATTAGGAGATTCCGAATTCCGAATTCATTGAAAATAGCACTCGTTGTAGATTTTCCTGAGGAAGAGCAGGGTCTCCCTTTTCCCTTTCATCATGTCGCTTCTGTAATCCAAATTTCAATATTAACCATGAGGCCCATGATACTCTCTATTCCAAATTAGATTTCCTTTCTTTTGCTTAGATCAATTTGATTTACGCCTCAGGTAAATCAAAACGAATGTTATTTAATTTCAATCCTCAGATAAGCCCAATTTAATATGAAATAAATTAGCCCAATTTAACTCATCAAATTTGAACTGAACATGAAAATCTTGCGATGCCTCAAACCAAACCATGGAGGTATGATCGGCAATAGATTTGCATCGGACCAGCAAGGTAGATTTAGGTGGGATTTACAGAGGAGAGATAAGGTTTTGAGAAATAAGGTTTTGAAATAAAAGGGTATATTTGTCAATTTATTTTATAAATAATTAAATAGACTATTAAATAAATAAAAGGGGATATTGGATAGAATGTTAAGTTTTTATGGGAATATTGGATATTATGGAGTTTTGATGGGGAAATTGACTATTTTAAATGTTTGCATGGGCACACTAGAAATTTTCTCAAATTTTATATTCAACCGAGGAAGGGAAAGAACAATTTTCAATATAACAAATGAGAGATGATGCTTAAAGGGTATATTTGTCAATTTATTTTGTTAAATAACTAAATAGATTGTTAAATAAATAAAAGGGATATTGGATAGAATATGAAGTTTTTGTGGGGATATTGGATATTATGGAGTTTTGATGGGTAAATTGGTTATTTTAAATGTTTGCATGGGCACACTAGAAATTTTCCCAAAAAGAAAACATGTTGAGAATGTGGTTAAAGTTCTTTGAAATTATTTGAAATTAATTATTCAAAAGGACATAACAGAGGACATGTTTGGGCATCAGACAAGCCTGGAATCATATAGCTATTTTATATTTTCACTACTACAGAAAAAGAGATTGCAGACGGACATTACCGGAGGAGCTACACGGATTTTCTGTCGTGTATGAGTTGAGGGTGTATAATAGGTACCCTCTATCGACACGGATATTTACCCGTGTATATCTAACGGTTTCTACACGGATTACCAAATAAACAGCCGTGACCATACACCTGCCTGTGGCGCTCTCCATATAACCGAGCAAAACGGATATTACGTAAACGACCGTGTACGACTACTCTTTATTCACGGACCTTGCAACTAAACGTCCGTGTAGGTTACTTTACCTACACGGACGTTTAGTTGCATATCCGTGTCCTTCTCTTAACAAATCAATAAAAAATAAAATAATCCTTGTATCTCCGAACTCGTTCTTGACGGACTTTGGTCAAAACAACCGTGTCGAATTACTCTACCTACATGGACGTTCACTTTCATATTATGTAAACGACCGTGTACGACCACTCTTTATTCACGGACATTGCAACTAAACGTCCGTGTAGGTTAGTTTACCTACACGGACGTTTAGTTGCATATCCGTGTCCCTCTCTTAGCAAATCAATAAAAAATAAAATAATCCTTGTATCTCCGAACTCGTTCTACACGGACTTTGGTCAAAACAACCGTGTCGAATTACTCTATCTACACGGACGTTTAATTTCGTATTCGTGCCTGTCATAGCTATCGTACACGCACAAATATCAAATAATCCGTGTAGCTCTCTGAAAACGATCTACACGGGTTTTGGTTAAACAACCGTGTTAAATTACTGTTTTCAACACGGATGTATTTCATATCCGTGAAGCTGTCTTAACTATCATACACGGACTGTATAAAAGAATATCTGTACTCATTCTGCACGGACGTTTGTTTAATAACCGTGTGGAATTACTTTGTTCTACACGGACGTTTAGTTTCATATCCGTGAAGTTCTCTTAACTAACATACACGGACTACATAAAAGCATCCGTGTAGCTCTCTGTACTCATCTACACGGGCTTTTGTTTAACGTCCGTGTAGCGTTTGCTTTTGACACGGACTTATAATTTCATATCCGTGTAGGTATCGTAACTATCATACACGGACAAATATAAAATAATCTATGCTCACTCAACTCGTTCTACACGGGCTTTCGTTTAATATCCGTGTAGAATTGTCCCATTTTTTTTTCTTGATTTTTTTCATTTCTGGGCTAGCCTCCAGTTTAATTTGCTAGCCAGTTTTCGTACAAAATTCATATACCATTCTGTTTTGCTAGCCAGTTTTCCAGATAATTTGACATTAAATTATGCTTCCTAAATTCATATATACACTAAATTGTTATACAAATCCATGTTCAGCATTACAAAATTCAGATAGAAACCATCTTGCCCAGCTACATCTTACGAAGTCGATCTGCTCCTTGGAGTACACAGCTTGCTTTGATGGTTGCTACAATTATAATTTGGTATTAGTTAGTAACAAGAAAAGGTAGATGCAAGACAGTCGCAAATATCAATTGCTAATTTAATGAAATGAGAATTATAAGTAAGCATAATATGAAAATATCAATTGCTATGATATAGGCACAATTAATATGAATTACATACCACATCTGGAAATGTGAATTGCATTCTTTCGACAAAGTCAAACTGGAAATCATCATATAATATCCGCATTCCCAACGGTCCGCCTGTTGCGGGCCCTACAATTTACATTTAGCGGCCTATGTTAGAATGACAATAATTTTTTGAACAAAATATGAAATTATAGAATTGTGTTGTGCTCACCGGCCACCACCTCCAAACCAGCCGATTTCCCAATTTCTTGTCCGTGCTGTGCAATCCTCCTTTTTTAACGTATGCAGCAAAAGCCCTTACAAAATGGAGTGACTCTAATTAGCAATTCCATAATTTGTTATAATTGGGAAAAAATCAAACATAGTGAAAGATTATTGCTTACTTTTGCACATACGGGTAGATTGCTTTGCACTTGCTAAATCCGATCCTTTCTGTGGGCTGTGAAGAATCCACGACGTAAACCGCATTCATGCAAGGCACAATGATGATCAAACACCAGTGTCCTCTGTGGGAGGAGAAGAATTATAGGATCTTAGCATACAATACCCAGATATTTTGGCATATATATTAGTGACACACGTGTTTGCTTGACTTGATGGTGTGATTTCAATTATTTATATATTTAATAACAAGGTTAGAAGTAACGTACTTCTGGTGGTATGGCAAGAGAATAAATCTCTTCTTCATGTTAGTAGCTTGGAGCATCGCGCCACCCAGGTACTGCATAGACTCCTTCGGAGCAGTTTCTGCTGTTGTCGCACTAAGTACGCTGGGGTCCAGAAAAGAACACAAGTTCTGTTTGCCCTTGCATTGACAACTATTGATTAGCTTCCTGAAAAATTATCATATGACATTAGAATATATTCTTCAGTGCTATACACATGATATAAACAATTTTTGGTCACTAACATGAGGAAAATGGTGATGTGCCCCACATCGAGCCATTTATCGGAGGTCGAGGCATGTAGAAAGTCCTTGAAGTCGTTGAACGACAGCATTACAGTCGAGCCATCGTGTAGAAATATCCCCGGAGGGACATGTATGAAGATATCCGTCAGGTCCTCGGGTGCCGCCATCAAGCGGTCGTGGAGATCCCGCAAATCCTTTTCGGGAAGGAGCTTGTATTCTTCCTCGGTGAGCAGACGAGGTGGATGTCCTGCTGGTTGGACAGGAGGGTCATGGCCTGCTGTTCCGGCAGTAGGGTCAGCAGGTACTGGTTCGGCAGTAAGGTCAGGTTCTGCTGTTTGGGCAGGAGGGTCAAGGCCTGCTGGTTGGGCAGTAGGGTCAGCAACTGCTGGTGGGGCATCAGGGTCAGCAACTGCTGGTCCGGCAGTAGGGTCGGCAACTGCTGGTCCAGCAGTAGGGTCAACAACTGCTGGTCCGGCAGGAGAGACAGGTTCTGCTGTTTGGGAAGGTCCTTCTGCTTCGTCCCTCCGTACCAGTGACATCACGCCCTCCGTGCGACTACCATCATCTCCTCGTGTCTGTATCGAAATTTTTTACCTTTTTCAAGTATTTCAAAAGGAAGTGCTTTGAATGTAACAAAATAACTTGACTATTTATGCATTACCTGATCCAAAATAATCTGACTCTTGGGCCATTGTACGAATGACAGCCGGGCATCATCGACATAGAGCATGTCATTCTCAATTATTTGGACAGGAAGAGGTAGGTGCTCCCATCCCTTCAAGACATTGTCAATCTGTACGGCGGCATGGCCGGGAAGTAGCTGCTCATTGTGCACTTTGTCGGCTGCTGGATGTACCATGCCCTTAGCAACAATCAGAGGCTTACTCCCGAGCCACAGCACGAGTTCGTATGCTGTGGCGTCCTGTAATTTCGTGCAAGTAGTTATTTTTAAATTGAAATATTGTCCAACAAGTAGTAATTGCCTTTAGAATACGAACAAGTAGTGATTACCTTTAGATGATCCAAATCGTATCCGAACGTCCCGGATGCCTGACTACTTCGCCGAACTCCCGTCGGGGTGGGAGGTGCTTGCTCGGCTGGCTGCGCCATAGCTGTAATTTCAGCACGCAACCTTGATTCCAACTCCTTCATCTTTGTGTTGTACTCGGCGCTCACCTCCTTGCGCAATTGCGCAACTATCTCGTTTTTGTTCACTTTCGCACGAGATTTCCTTCGAGGTTTTGGTCCATTAAATACGTCCTTCCAGCCCCTGTAGGCACCTACGCCCCTTACTCGACCAGGGTGTTCTGGATTCCCAAGCGCTATGGACAAGGAGTCATCTTGCCTTTCGACCGACCGGGCACCGGAATTGACCTCCTCCTCCACCCCCAACTGTGAATAGAAAAATTAGTTATAGCAAAAGAATTAGTGATGTACACAAATTTTTTAACACGCTTGAATTACACATAGTTCTAACGAACGACTCTTACCATTCTCTGAGCCACGGGTCGCAACGTGGGATGTAGTACTATCCTCCCGTCAGCGGTTAACTCGGACCTTGCCAACGTCCAATCTTGGGCCCTAGGATTTTTTATCCTAACCACGGGTGAGTCAGAGTCTTTGTTCAACTCCAGTATTTTCGCCCATTGTTCCGACTTACCCTGGTAACCACCCGACCCCAACTTGTGCGGATACTTGTTCATTGCAGCGATCCTCCTGCTCTCCTCCCTTTTTTTCTTCACACAGCAAAGTAAAAAAATTAGCACGACTATTTTCCATTTATTAAAAAGTAAACAAACCAATTAAAAAGCAAACAAAAAAATTACAAGTTGTGAGTGGAACACCATTTCAACTTTATATTAATTCAGTTAATATTAATTCAGTTATTCAAAATAAACACCATTTCAACTTTATATATGATTGGAACAACAAAAGCAACAGGGTGTCTATTTCGGACACCATTTAAGAACATAATTCAAATCGATAAAGGAAAAAAGGAAATTTTGCTGAATTTACATACCTTGAACTCGTCCGTGCTCTTCATCTCCACAAACTTCTCCCACTTCTCTTGAGTCACCCAAGGATAGTATCCCTACCGGGCTTTTACCTTTATCCATCCAATCCGTACTCAGCGTGCTTTTGAATTGCTTCCAACCTTCATTCATTATCCTCAAAGTCTTATCCTTTACCACCTCCGGGATGTCATCCGGGATGTTCCACTGAGCCTGCATTGACAGACAAATTACTACATTTAATTTCATGTACAATTAAAAAAAAAGATATTAACTGGTTAGGTACTTCACCTTCACAATGTTCCACCAGTCGTTCTTTTGTTTTTCCGAAAACTTATCCCATCTCTCTACCAAGATGTCTGCCTTCTGCTTCGCCAAATTGCTCACATAATTTGAGTACCCACCCCGTCTTTCACCCTTCGCACACCCATTTTTACTGAACTCGATGTCCAGTTGCTTTGCCTCGGAAATAGCCGTGCACATTGTCGGACCTCTTTTCCTTTTTGCCGAACCTGATTGGGCAGCAGCTTGGTGCTCGCCTTCTTCCATCATATCTACGTGCTCATCCTCAATCGACATGGTTCTAAAAAAAAAATAGAACTTTTTCAGTAAATACCAAAGTAAATACAGTAAATACATGCAGTAAATACCAAAATTTCTTCACTGAAGATGGAGGTGTTGAGTGTTTACCCGAGAAAGAAGAGGTAGGTTGTCGGACCGGAGAGGTGGTTAGACAGGAGAGGCGACGAAATCGAGGTGGGGTGGGGAAGAAGGACTCGATGCGGCGCGAGCTAAGTTTTGAAAAATTTGGAAAAGAAGGCGCGAGCTAAGTTATGAAAAAATTGGAAGAGCAGGCGCATAATATGTATTGTAACCCTAGTTCTACACGGATATTTCACTTAATTCATTCGTGTTGGAACACCTTATACACGGACGTTTAATTTAAAATCCGTGTAGAAAGGAAGGAGACAAGCTACACAGACTTTTAGTTAAATATCCGTGTAGAAAGACCATTTTCGACACGGACTTTAATTTAAAATCCGTGTAGAGAGGAAATAGAGATACACGGACTTTTATTTCAATATCCGTGTAGAAAGACCCTTTTTGACACGGACTTTAATTTTAACAACCGCGTCTTTTACCCTTTCTACACGGACTTTTAGTTAACAGACCGTGTCGCTCACCTATACTAGAGATCTAAACCCTAAACCCTTTGTACACGGACTTTTAGTTTAATATCCGTATGTGATTACCTTGTACCATTTCCCCTTCCGCTTTGCCTCAACCTTTCGACACGGCCGTTTAATTGAGGGTCCGTGTCGTTTTATAATTATACACGGACATTTAATTAAATGTCCTGACAAAGGTATAAAAATCGGATTATTTATTTAAGTTTTGTTTAATTTGAACAGTTTCACATCGGAATTCGGAAAGTTGCCTTTCTATTATTTCTAAGGAGAAGACGAAACGACTCTTCAAAATTCTATATAATCTGAGAAACCCCCGATTGAGATTTGGAATGTTCAAATGGCCGTGCCCCCGCCCCCCTCAAATGTGCCATGGCCATGGCCTCAACCCGGGTCAAATGTGCCATGGCCATGGCCCCCCTCAAACCCTCCCGAAGTCCCTGCCGAAGTTCCCGCAGTCCCTCCCGGCTTCGAAATGCCTCCTCCCAACGTGAAGAGGACATGGCCATGGCCCCCCTCAAGTGTGCCACGGCGAAGCCCAAGGGGGCACCCACCACCAAAGCCCTACATAAGTAGGGGCAATCCAGCCAGACCCGAGCGCCCCTAGTTTAAAAGGCCAAGGCAGCCACCACCATCTAACTAGTTTAATTAAGTTATTTTTTTTGGTTAGTTTGTAGTTATTTTGTAGTTTTTCTTTAAATTTGTGGTATATGTATGAGGATCCCTTCTTTTGGTATGATGTATTAGGATCTTTTTTATGTAATATATTTTGTTCTTTAATCAACATTTTTTTTTCTACACAGTTTCTTTTTTGTTAAATACTTCATGCTATCTAAATAAATACTTTTATAGATATGAATTAGCAGTACAAAACAGCAACAAATAACAATATATAAACACTACAAAGGTTATTACTTAAAAACCTTTAATATTTAAAACTTTTCTTCTAAGTAAAATACTTAATGCTGTCTAAATAATCTGATTTGAAAACATAAATTAAAACTTACCTGATATGAAGAATAATTTATGGGTTTACAAAATAATTACAAAAGCTTTAACATAGAATAATTTCCGGGATTTGCAAATTAAAAACCTTTTTACACGGATGTTTAATTAAATGTCCGTGTACGATACCTTTCTACACGGACTTTTAATTAAATGTCCGTGTAGCTCGCTTTGCATTTCTACACGGATGTTCAATTAAAGAGAACAGAGTAGGTCCGATGCCCATCGGACCTACTTTCATGTTCAACAATGATGACCGTCCGATCTAATTTAAGATATGTCCGCACAGAAACTGAAACAGATACGAACGAATTTTAAACTATTCCGCACGACTTTTAAAGCAAATAGACGGTGATTAAACCCATTGTAAGCAAATACGAACGAATTATAAAACCTTTTTCTCAACGATGATGACCTACTTTTATGTTCAACGATGATGAAAAAGATTTAATATGTTATGTACGAGAGTAGCTTGGGTCCGATGCCCATCGGACCCAAAGTGAGTTCGATGGGCTCTATGACCGTCCGATCTATTTCAAGATTCGTGCGCACGTAAATTAAAGCAGACGCGAAGTTCTGGCGTGATCTTAAAGCAGATCGGACGGTCATCGAACTCACTAGCTTTGAGTTCGATGGGCATCGGACCCAAGCTGCTCTCGTTATGTTATGTACATATTTTTTAGAGTGATTTTTGTGATAATACAAGTTAAAATTCAAAGATCTCAGATAATACAACTTGATGGATGGGTAAATAAAGTTAAAATTCCATCAAAATTTGCTGCACTTGATTAAAGGCTGTAATCTTTGATTTGAACGGTCCCGATCAATCAACGGACTAACTATTTTTTGTGCGTCTTCACAATCTGACAAAGCAATAGTTTATGTTTCATGAAACATAAACTCTTGCCTTGTGAGATTGTGAAGACGCACAAAAATAGTTAGTCCGTTGAATGATCGGGACCGGTCAAATCAAAGATTACAGCATTTATTGTCTTCCATGAAAGTTTGATCAAAAATTATTTTTATTTACCCATCTATCTAGTTCATTGAAGATTGAAGTATTGTATGGCCACAAACACTTCGTGCTGGATCAAACCTCATACATAATAAATTATCCAAACTTTTATGTTGGTTACATTCAATGTTCTCCCTTGATCATTTTAAAACAGATATGGAATGATTTCATTGCAGATCGACCGTTGATTTTCCGCTTGAAAATGAACGGTCCAAAAATATTTTTACAATTTGAAGGGACATACAATGATGAAAGTTTATAAAAATAATATGTATAAGTATTATTTGGCCATATAAGATGTAAAAAATATAAAAATATATTTTTTGAATTATTTTCGTATGTACTGTTGTACATGTATTAGGTGATTAGTAAATATCAAGCTTTGTTGACCGTCCGATAAACGAAGAACGGTCCTGATGTCTTCATTTAAGAGGTGGTGGGTAGATTTTCCACACTCTCTGAGGTAACATAATATTTCTGTTTAGATCTGGTTCCAGATGATGCACAAGATCCTTTAATATTTGTGCATAATAATGATTAGACGGTCGGATATAACCACAGATATTATGTTACCTTTGAGTTTATGAAAGCCCCTTCTATCCCTCCTCTCTGTGGATAAATTTTTTCAAATTTCCCTCCTTTAGCTCCCTGTCTCCCTCCCAAAAATTCAAAACCAATTTTACGAAAATTTTCGCCTAGGTTGGCTTTTCCCCGCCTCACTTTCCCTCCCCTTTTACACAGATGTTTAATTAAATGTCCGTGTACGATACCTTTCTACACGGACTTTTAATTAAACGTCCGTGTAGCTCGCTTTGCATTTCTACACGGATGTTCAATTAAAGAGAACGGAGTAGGTCCGATGCCCATCGGACCTACTTTCATGTTCAACGATGATGACCGTCCGATCTAATTTAAGATATGTTCGTACGGAAACTGAAACAGATACGAACGAATTTTAAACTATTCTGCACGACTTTTAAAGCAAATAGACGGTGATTAAACCCATCGTAAGCAGAGTAGGTCCGATGCCCATCGGACCTACTCTCAAGTCTTAATTTGTAACTGGAAATTAAATAATATAGAGTTCAAGAGCACAAAAAATAAAAATACTTCATATATTAATTTCAACATAGGGATAGTTACTGGATACATCATCACTTAATACCAAAACAAAAACATAAAATATATAACAAACATAAGTATCTGCCTTTGCAACTTGCATCCGAGATATTTGAAAACCTGCAATTGAGCATTGAGTTCCTGTACCAAACCTTCATAGCGATCATTTTCTTTTTAGAAATACAACTCCACAGCAAGCGATTTCTCCAAATGCTCGACCTTCCTCTCCCAACTCAGATTTCTCCCTCCTCTGAAGGCAGAACAGGCACTTGCAGCCTCCCGGGAGAAGTTCTTCAATCTGAGTTGGAGAGGAAGGTCGAGCATTTGGAGAAATCGCAACGAGGGTACTCGGCCTTCGAGAAATAGATAGGTGAAATTGGCAAAGGACTCGAAGCGGCGCGAGCCAAGTCATTTATTATATTGTAACCCTCTTTCTACACGGATATTAACTTAACAACCGTGTATAATGAAGGAGAGCTACACGGACCTTTACGTTGAACGTCCGTATAGAAAGACCCTATCTACACGTATTTTTAAAAAAAAGTCCGTGCAGAAAGTAATTAAAAATATTAAGTGAATTTACTTCTTATTTTTTGTATTATTTGAAGTGATAATGAATTATTATATGTATTATTTTGAACTAATATTTGATATTTGACCTAGAAATGTTTGAAATATAAATATTTTTTATTAATATTTAATATTTGAACTAATATTTAAAACCAAATACTAATACTTGTCTGTCCTCAAATGGACTTTTCCAAATTTGATAAAATTTTAAGACATATATTTGTTTAACTTATTTACATGCATCATAAATTCAAATTTGGAAAGTGTAAATGTTCAAAAATGTGAATAGCACAAAAAAGGTTAAATAAAATAGAGTTCAAGAGAATAAAAAACAAAAATACTTCATATATTAATAACATAGGAATAGTTACTGGATACATCACTTAATACCAAAACGGCGCCGGGAGGAGATTGCCTTTTATACCTAATTTTTCCATTTTTCTACACGGACGTTTATTAAAAAGCCGTGTTTGATTACCTTTTTACACGGACCTTTATTAAAAAGCCGTGTAGCTCTCCTCATTTTGTGTGGATTTTAGTTAATAATCCGTGTACGTTACTATTCTCCTCACGTATTATTAAATAAAAGGCCGTGTGTGAAGTAATTGACAACATTGCTGTGGTTTAACTTGTTATTTTTTATATTATTTGAAAGTGATCTTAAATAAGTATACGTATTATTTGAACTCGAAATGTGTGAAACGCCAATATTTTTTACTGAAATTTAATATTTCAACTAATTTTCAAATCCTAATAGAAATATATTAACTGGAAATATTATTTTACTAATATTTAATATGTGAACTAATATGTAAAAACATTTATGTTGTTTTGAAATAGAAATATTTTAACTAGAATATTATTTAAAAATTGTTTCCAAACAAGATAATTAAAAAGTTATTTTCTAAACAAAATAAATATTATACATCTCCCTTTTTTTTCCTTTTTCTCTTTTTTTTCGCTAATTTCACATTACATTCGGCCCATATTCCTTCATTGTGGTCGGATCGCAAATAGTTTGCTTCGTCTTGTTCTTCAATTGAGGCTACCTCAGTTTGCACGTCGGTACAAAATGGAGGTATTTCGTCGAACTGGTTGTACTCTTATTCGTCGACGACGTTTTCTACCCCAACAATTCTTCTTTTCCCAGGTAGGACGATGCTCCACCTATTATCACTCGGGTCAGTGACATAAAAGACTTGGGTTGCTTGCTTGGCGAGTATAAACGGATCATCAACATACCCAACTTTATTAAAATCAACGAGTGTGAACCCGTTGTTATCAACTTTAACACCCCGGTCTTCGACCCATTGACACCGAAACAAGGGAATGCTAAGGTCAGGACTGTAAATGAGCTCCCAAATTTCCTCAATAACGCCATAATACGACTTTGATGCTATTACCGGCCGAGAATCTCTGGATCTACTGAATTCTTGAGACGTCGCCACCAACGTCACCCCACTATTTTGCATCATGCTCTTATCACTTTGGGATTTAGTGTAAAATGTATATCCGTTAATTTCGTATCCTTGGAATGTTCTAACAACAATTCGGGGTCCTTCGCCCAGCAGTCGAACAATTTCATTTACGGGCCTCATATCGGGGTGTGACTGCACCCTTTCTCTTAGCCATCCTACAAATGAACGATTATGCTCGTTGGTAAGCCACTTCTGTCCTCTCGTGTAGTACTCTTGTTGAAGGATTGTCATGTGCTCATCTATATAGGGAGCAACTTCTGTCATGTGCTGTAGTACCAAAAAATATGCCTTCTGTAGTTCATCTCTATCAGCAACTACGGCTTTCAACCCAATTGTCCCGACTCCTTGGAGCCTTCCCTCATATCGAGACTTTGGAACGCCAATAGGACAGACACCGGTCATGTAGTTGGTGCAAAAATCAATCACCTCTTCTATGGAATATCCTTCTACAATGCTACATTCGGGTCGATGTCGGTTCCTTACGTATTTTTTCAAAATTCCCATGTATCTCTCGAATGGATACATATACCGCAGGAACACAGGACCACAGGTCTTGATTTCTCTCACTAGATGAACAACAAGGTGAACCATAACATCGAAAAAAGATGGCGGAAAATACATCTCAAGTTGGCAAAGAGTAGCGACGACTTCTACCTCAAAAGAGTCCAGTATTAGAGGGTCTATCACTTTGGAATTTATTGTATTGAAGAAAAAACAAAGCTTCGTAATGGTTTGACGAACGGGCTTTGGTAAAACCCCCCTAATTGCAATAGGAATCATATGTGTCAATAAAACATGACAGTCGTGAGATTTCAGACCGACCAGTTTCAGGTCCTTCATCGACACCAGCTTCTTAATATTCGAAGAATACCCTGATGGGACCTTAATACTACGGAGGTATTCACAAAAGCTTATTTTCTCTTTCTTCGACATTGTGCACATTGCGGGGGGTAGGTATGTGCGCTTCCCTTTCTCCTGCGGTGCAAGCTCGGGTCGTATTCTCATTTCTACCATGTCTTTTCGAACTTTGATACCATCTTTAGTCTTCCCCGGAATGTTCAATAATAAATTAGTCAAACTGTCGCAGACATTTTTTTCAACATGCATGACATCTATGCAATGTCTCACTTCTAAATATTCCCAGTAAGGTAGGTTCCAAAATATGGACCTCTTTTTCCAAATATTCTTCGGCATTTCTGTGGCACACTTTCCAAACACAACATCAAGGTTTTTAACACGCTCGAAGACACCCTTCCCATCTAATGGACGACGGGCCACTCCAAGCTCAACTTTCCTGTTGAATGCCTTCTTCTTCTTACAATATGGGTGATTAATTGGAAGAAACCTACGGTGCCCCATAAATACATTCTTTTGACAATTCTTCAACCTCAGCACCTGCGTATCATCTTCACAAATAGGGCACGCTTTTGCTCCTTTACAAGTGTAACCCGATAAATTCCCGTACGCGGGGAAATTATTTACGGTGCAAAACACCATAGCCCGCAAGTTAAAGGTCTCTTTCATGTACGCATCCCACACCGGGACGCCATCACGCCATAATTTTTGGAGGTCCTCAATTAATGGTACGAGATATACATCTATGTCATTTCTGGGTTTTCTGGGTCCTTGGATTAGTAATGACATCATTATATACATGCGTTTCATGCACAACCAAGGAGGAAGATTGTAGATGGTTAACAGAACTGGCCAAGTACTGTGCCGACTGCTCATGCTCCAAACGGACTCATTCCATCTGTGCTCACCACAATCTTGAGGTTTCTTATCTCGGAACTAAAATCTTTGAATTGTCTATCAAAATTTCTCCACTGAGGAGAATCAGCCGGGTGTCTTAGTTTACCGTTCTTTTTGCGCCCTTCTTCATGCCAACGCAATAACCGTTTGAATTTGCAAATAACCGTTTGAATCTCGGTATTATCGGCAAATACCACAACACCTTAGCCGGAGGCCGGCCCTTTTTGCCGTCGTCACAATCAGTAGTGCCCTGGTCCTTACGTTTATACCGAGAAACACCGCACTTGGGACAAACATGCATGGCCTAGTACTCATTACGATACAATACACAGTCATTCGGACATGCATGTATTCTTTCGATCTTCAAACCCACCGGACATATCAACTTCTTCGCCTGATATATTGTACGGGGTAACTCGTTCTTATCTGGGAGCATTTCTCCTAAAAGCTTTAATAAGGACGTGAAACTCTTATCGCTCAACCACTGTCTGCTTTCAAGTTAAATAATTTCAACACAGCTGACAGTTTCGTAAATTTGGTACACCCGGGATACAACGGCTTTTTGGATTCATTAGACAAATACTGAAATTTATCATAATTTTTATCACTAATTTCATCTTCCACGTCATGTAACATGTCCTCCAGATTATCAATATACTCGTGTACTACATTTTCAGCGATATCTGTCTCCAGCTCATCATCGTCGTTGCGATCAAGTTCAACATTATCAAAATTTTCGACATTCACATCATCATCGCTGAAATCAAGTTCAAAATTATCCAAAATTTCTACATTCTCATCGCTCTCTTCACAACGGTTAGAATTCTTATTGGTACAACTACTTTCCCCAAATTTCTCACCATGCATGAACCAACATGTATATCTTTTCTTAAATCCACGACAAATCAAATGATCTCTAATTTCTTCGGAATCCCCAAATCTTAAAAAAAATTTACAATCTCTACAAGGACACAAAATGTCGGCTTCCTTCATCTTCACTCTATACCTCTCAGCAAATTTTATGAACTCATCAACGCAACCCAAATATTCTTCACTATCACGTCGCAATTCATACATCCAACTTCGATCCATCTGTAAATTAAATTAAAAAAATAATTTCAATTAATCATGGTCAACATGTAAATTGGTACCAAATTCTAGGCTTACAAAGGGCCGATTTACAACCTTAACCCACTCTTTGAATATTAGGTCCTATATGTGAACACATATTAGCGAGATTTAATTAGTATTTGAGAAAAATTCGGCAGCATTTCCCCTTAACTCCCCAAGTATGCGTAAAAACCACATACTCGTAGGAGCATTAAGGGAAAATACCATCGAATTTTCCTCAATTACTAATTAAATCTCGCTAATATGTGTTCACATCCTAAATGAGACCCAATATTCAAAGAGCAGTCCCAAAATGGGGACTATCCAAAATTAATCTCTATTGGATTAATTTTGAACGGGCAAGGACCTAAAAGCATCAGTAGGTCGGTTATTGGACAACAATACACTAATTACACATGATCTAAATAAGTACAAATAAGTAACATAAAGTTAGAGGAAGAAAAGGAAAATATATATATATATATATATATATATACACACACACTAACCTTAGAAAGATAGAGAGGAGAAAATACAAACTTCAAAGATCTCAGATAATACCAGCTGCTGGCCTTTGCAGAAATCAGATCAGCGCTTTCAATACAGAGAGAGAGAGACAGTATTAATTACTCGATAAAAAAAAACGGCGCTGGAAGGAGAAGGCCTTTTATACCAAAACCCTGCAAAGACTTTTCTCCACGTATCTTACGTTAAGAAATCCGTGTAGCTCTCTCACAAATCATACACGGTTAATTGTATTTAAGAACCGTGTGTATAATGCTAGCCTTTTCTAGGAATTTATAAAAAAAACCGTGTTATTTAAGATAGGAGAACAGGGTTCTACACGAATTTTCAACAAACAACCGTATACATTTACTTTCTAACACGGATCTTTCGTTAAGAAATCCGTGTAGCTCTCTAACAAATCATACACGGCTATTTGTACTTAAGAGCCGTGTATAATTCTAGTACAAATTTTGTACACGGATATTCAACAAATATCCGTGTACAGTTACTATTTGGACACGGTTTTAAGTTAAATATCCGTGTATTTTATCGTATATATTTTTTTATTAACAATTTTTTTCTGGGCTAGCCTCCAGTTTTGCTAGCCAGTTTGCTACAAAATTCAATATTGAGTTTACCCCCAGTTTTTCAGATAATTTGACATCCAGTTTTCCAATTACAGCACACAAATTATACTTAGCATTACAAAATTCATATTTAGCATTACAAATCCATGTTCAGCAATTACAAAATTCATAAATTCATCTCCTTATTTACAATTACAGCACAGAAAATTACTAAATTCACTATATTTTATTTATTTACAAGAACATGCTTTATATTTGAAACACAAAATCGGTGCATGGCATACAAACCGGTCAATTAATAAGGGTAAACTAAAAATTCATGTACACTAAATTATACAAAATTATACAAATCCATAATGAGTATTACAAAATTTAAATTGAAACATTATACAAATCCATATTGAGCATTACAAATCCATATTGAGCATATATTATACAAATCCATACTGGGTAGACATATCCTTTTTCCTGAGCCTCGATCCCATAATGATTTCAAATATAAACTTAAGCTGGTGCCAGTAGCTAGGATTTACAGAGGGTAATATGAAGATACATTTTAATAAAGAAAGAGTCGAGTAAAAAGTTGGATGAAGGACCTTCGAAAAAAAGGGAAGAGGTGGATGAAGGACCTTCAGAGCCGGATGAAGAGTCGAATGAAGAGTCGGACACAATCTTGTCAGACTGAAGAAGGTCGGTTCTATGTATGTATGCAACTCATGTCAGAATCTTCCTTGTTAGCTGAAGCTGGTGTAACTCAGAGGTTAAGTCTGACTTTTCGTTCGGCTCTTCATCCGGCTCTGAAGGTCCTTCATCCCACCTCTTCCCTTTTTTTTTAAAGGTCCTTCATCCAACTTTTTACTCAACTCTTTCTTTATTAAAACATGTATATCTTCATATTACCCTCTGTAAACCCTAGCTACTGGCACCAAAAGCGAAGAGCCATCGTTGCTCACCTGAATGTGACATGGTTCTACAAAAAACAACATTATTAGAAACAAGCACAATTATACATGCATTAGTAAAATAATCACTAAAATAACAATTATACATGCATCACTGTATTATACATGCATTACTCTATTATTAGAAACAAGCAAAATTATACATGCATCACTCTATTATTAGAAACAAGCACAATTATACATGCATCACTCTGTTATACATGCATTACTAAACAAGCACAATTATCAAGCTAATCATCACTAAAATAACAATTAGACATGCATCACTCTATTATACATGCATTAGTTGATTATACATGCATTACTCTATTATTAGAAAAAAGCACAATTATACATGCATCACTCTATTTAATATACTAATTATTTACATTATCTCAACAAATCAAGCATGCATGCATTAATTACTAATGGACCTAAATAAGCAATAACAAGTAACAGAAAATTAGAGGAAGAAAAGAGAAATATATACACAACTAACCTTAGCAAGATAGAGAGGAGAAATACAAATTAACTTCAAAGATCTCAGATCCGGCCTCCTTGTGCGCAGAAATCAGACCAATTCGTATACACAGAGAGAGAGTATTAATTGATCAAAATGGCGCTGGAAGGAGAAGGCCTTTATCGATAATCAAAACCCTACAATAACCTTTCTCCACGGATTATTATGTAAACAGCCGTGTAGCTCTGTCAAAGATTTCTACACTGCTGTTTAAACAAACATCCGTGTTCATTTCGCATATTTCTACACGGTTCTCACCATAAATATCCGTGTGGCTCTCTCATGGCTATCTACACTGTTAGTTAAACAATAATCCGTTTACAATTCCTGATAAACGTCCGTGTAGCTCTCTCAAGGCTTTCTACACTGATTCTTTAATAAATATCCGTGTAATATATCCCACAGATATTTCGGGCTTCCAAAAAATTACAATATCACACGGTTTTTATATAAAATTGTCAAATCCGTATACAATGTGCAGTGTACAATGACCATTTCTGTAGTAGTGTTTTAGCGTTACTTTTTTTATTAAATGAAGTAACTAATATTATTACCTTTTTTTATAGGATATTTTCTCAATTCAAGATTCTAGTTTTAAAAAATGAACAATACTGAAGTAATGAGTGGTCTTAGAAATGTGATTGGAAAATTACAACTTGATATGCTCTTACAAATAAAGCCAGAAATAGAGGTAAACTGATATGTTGTTCCAAAATAATCAATGTACACTATTCTAAATTGTATTTTTTTCAATATTTATTTACTATGAGAATAAAATTTGCAGGCATAATGGTATCGCAGAAGATTAGAGTCATTTTCTACTGCTAAGATGTTAACAGTAAAGGTTTAAATAACGTTTATCGCGTTATAGTGGAATGGCTAAAAAAAATGACGCTATTGTCTTATTGTGACGCTATTGTCTTATTGTTCCGCTATAGTGCGCTATAGAACCAATAACGCCATAGCTTTTATGGTCCAAAAACGCTATAGTGCGCTATTTAACGGCAACACAACATTGTCCTTCAGCTGAATGGTGGAATCCGTACGTAAGATAAGAATGTCAACTTTGGCACTTATTGCTGCCATATGTGTCTTGAGCCAAATAGTTTCTTCACAGTGTAAAAAAAATTTGGATCACATTTGATTTGATAAACACAACAACGATAAATAATTTGAGGATGGATCCACTAATGCATCTTGTATTTTGTCATTATAACATGCGCCTTAATTGAGAAGAACACACAATCATGAGTCTAATCAGATAATCGATCTTGATCAAATATTCCACGAAGATCATGATCCCCTTCAACCTTGGATCAGGTAATGATTTTTTTTATTATATATTAAAGTTTGGGAGAGAAAAGACATTTTGTTTTAATCATTGTTTTAATATCGAAGAGAAAAGACATTGTCCTTAGTGATCCACGAACTAGCTGATAGAGTCGAGTGTCCTAGAGCAAACATTTTGTTTGTAATTCTTATTCATATGATTGGTTAAGGATAGTCAATTTGTTGCCTTAAGTTGCATTACTTGTGGTTTATCTAATTGTTAGATTGTGTAGCAACCAAGGAATAAAAGTAATGAACTTTAAAGTATCATTGGTCAAGGTAATTAGCAAGAAACACTAATTACACCTGAGACTAGTGTGATGATGAAACGTTTGATCCAGCTATCACAGATCAAAGCGGTAGAGTACCGGTTTAATATCACAGATGCATATAAGAGTTATATGTCGTCGGATTTGACCATACATGAACATCATCTGGATTCTGTGTTATGTCATTGATTATTCATGTGATGTTGTTGTCTTATGTCTAAGACATTTGATTTTTTGGCCTAAGGTATGCACATCAGTGGTTGGTGTTAATCGCTCACTGTAACAGGGAGCGATAAAGACATCTTTTCTATGTGTAGAACTTATGTTGAGAGGTTCGCATATGTCAATCAAACGAATATTCCTTATTCGCATCCTGGTGAATGCTGAGTAAGCTATGATATCTTTGGGCCCCTTGATAGAGTTATATTATATGTGCACACCATGATTGAATAGTTCAATGATGGATTATAATATACTACTCACAGATCAAGAAACATAATTGATGATACAGCGGGAATGACAATATCCTATCTCGCGTTCATCATTAGACTATCATGAGATATATGAAATAACACGGGCAGTGTAATCAGGCACTGTCTACATTGGATCAGCAATACTGCCAGGATACATATCATCTGTATAATTGGGTAGTCAAGACGTGTTGGTAAACGCTAATCTTGATAACTAGAAAAGAGTTTTCTAGTTGCCAACCTAATACAGATCTAAGCAGGTCACACCTACAAGGTCCCTGGTCGAGATGTCATACAGGTTTATAACACCGTGCTAAGATGTTGGAACAGTATGCACATCGAATCAAATAATGTATGACATTATATGAGGAATAGTCAAATCAATTTGGTACCTGGTTGTACAAAGGATGATTTGATTATATAAGAGTATATATTTAATTGGATTAAACATATATTAAAGTTTATTAATCCTACTAGTTTGTTAATTAGGTTATACCAAAGGATAGAGGATTAGTATACGAGCGCGTGGATATGTGGTATGCGCGATTTGGACTTACAGTTCAAAAGATACGGCCATTTGAATGGAGGTTTGACCATGGTCAAACGTGGTCAAACGGTTTGACCAAAAGAGAGTTGAATTTGACTTTTGACCTGGTCAACAATATGAGAGGGATGTTGCTTAGAGAGGAAGCAACCTTTGGAATAAAAGTTGGATGGACCAATGGTCCAATGGACCAATGGTCCAATGGACCATTAATATATGATATTACTAATATGTCCTCATATTGTATCTTCTCGTTGTGATATTATGTGAGAGCATTGTGGTAAATGTGAAAGTCTATATATATGTGTCATTCCTCCACTTTCATTCTAGATCTAGTTTTCTCCCTCTCATCCTCTCTTCATCTCTTCTCCTCTATTGGCTAAGACAAAGCAAGGGAGCAAGCAAGGGCAAGCCCAAGCCGAGCCGAGCCGCCCCTCTCCCTTCGCTGCGCCACCACCTCCGGCCGAAAGCCTCGCCGTGCACCGCCGCCTCCACCCCGACCCGCTCAGGTCCGCGCCACCTAGGCCAAGCCTAGCCTCGGCCCGCCGCTTCTCCCTCCGCTGGTTGGGCACACCGCCGCTAGCTTTTGAATTTGTGAGAAGGATTTGAGATCGTGTTGATTAGCTCAGCGAGATCTATTCAAAGGGTTTGAAGTAGTGAGCTAGCTTTTGAATTCGCAAGGGTGAGAAGATTCGAACAACTAGCATTGATCTCCTCTCATTCTCGATCAACACCTTGGTGTGCGAAGCTTGCGGTTTTCTATTTTGGAAACTATAACAAGCGAGACTAAGCGCAGGCTACCGTTTCACGCTCCACTAGTTTGGAGAGGTATGACTATAACACTCTGCTAGATCATGTGTGTGACATATTCATAAACTGCGTGTGATTGATTGCTTGTAAACGGTAAGATCATCTCTAGATCGCTAGTAATTTTTCAAAATGTACCTACTAGCCTAGAGCCTTTCCCAACACTGACATCCCTAGTACGTATATGGAAACTCAAAATGAAAATTCTGAACCAATGAATCAGTACAGGGAACAACCACACGGCACTAACTCAGAAAATGAACCTGTGCAAAGACAATATAGAGATATCAATTAATGAATTAACAAGGCGTCAAAATATTAATTTAGAGTTCAGTGGGGATATAATGTGACATCATATGCATATGAAATACAACCAGACTACAATTCAAGTAGTATTCAAGAATTTTCGAGCACGATACAATCCAAATATATATGAATATGAAAATGTTAATAATCCTTCATTTGACTAATGTCTTTATTATTTGGTCATGTACAACAATAGCCCCTTTGTATTTTAATACAGAGGACGAAGAGGTCATCCAACTAGCTCGACACAGTTTTTGGCAATAAAAAAGTATATTATGGTTATAATGCCTGCAGTATATTATTTTAGTGGATTATTTGAGTGCAATCATTTATCTTAATATTAATTTTTGACAAATTATTTTTTTTATCCGTTTTTTCCCATTTTTTTTTATTACAGAACAAGTTTTTACAAAGAAAATATTGATTTTATTATCTGATTCGACCAATTTCATCCGATTCCGATTCTATGGTTAAGTGAGATTCTGATTTTGCAAACCATGGTTCATCTTGCAAGTTAATTTTTTATAGCCTTTCACTACTAGAATAATCTTTTATTGCATGACAAAGAAAATGGCTTGTTGCATGGCCTTAGGCATGTAACAAGCCCCGAAATGGCTTGTTACATGGCCTTAGACATGCAAGTGGAACCATGCAAATACCCTCCATACAAATAGTCAGTATTTACAAGGACAGCCATGCAAAAAGTCTGTTACATGACGCTTAGCATGCAATAACTAGCCATGCAACTACTTCGAGAGTTGACCCAGTTTGGAGTATTTGCAAGGGAAGAGAGTGCGGGTCCCATCATACTATTTGCAAGGGAAGCGGACATGGGTCCCACCATAGTATTTGCAAGGCAAGGGAACGCGGGACCCACTAGACTATTTGCAAGGAGAGATAACGTGGGACCTACTTGACTATTTGCAATGATAAATAACGTGACTATTTGCAAGGCTAGTTAACTTGACTATTTGCAAGGCAACAAACTTGATTATTTGCAAGGCTAGTTAACGTGGGCCCCATATGTTTATTTGCATGGGAGGATGATTTCGTTATTAGAAGAATATGTAGTTATTACATGGCAGACTATTTGCAAGAATATGATTTGCACTTTTTGCATGCACATAAATTACCGATATTTGCGTGGATAGTGCGACGTCTAAAATGAGTTACTTGGAGGCAATAAAGCATAATCGAATTTTACAATCCTCCCTCCCTGTACCAATTTGGTACCAACCCAGTACTGTTTACCAATTCCCAGATTACCATTGAACATGATTTACATAAAAAACCTAGAAGAGTACATACATAGAAAACAACTAACAAGATAAGAAGAGTAATTAACTTCGATATATAACCGACAGACTATAATCATCATACATTTTTCCAATATTATAAAGACACTAAAACAACACCATTCAAACAATTACCAAGATAAGAAGATAAGAAGAGTAACTTCTATATATAACCAAAATATACCCACCTTTCAAGCATTAACAAAATAAAACAAACCCCCACTGAGATAGCAAAATATACCCAAAATATTACCAAAATACTTTACCCTTAATGTTGCCAACCACACTAGACCTCCCTGCTTCATGTTGAAGGTTGATTGGCCAACCAATCGGACATTGCGGCATCATGTCCGGCAATTTCTTGTACATTCCGAGAACTCAGCAATGCTTGGAAAGGCCCCTGATTTGGTTGTATGGAACCAGCAGCATCCTATGTATATCAAATTGTTATATTATAACATGTTATTGTTATAACAATTATTTATGCAGTTGAAGCCTCTGAACAACTTATTATTATTTATCATACAGTACTATTACCAATTAAGGGGACCAAGTTACATTGAGCTTGTTTTTCAAATGATGCAGTTGATGCCACAAAATAACTTAAATAAGTGCATTGTTCAACCAACATTGTAAAGGTACTTACCTGGTTGAATTCCATTTCCAGGTGTGAGGGTACTTCTTGAGATGGTTGAGATGTGAGATCATCCTGTCAGATTTGTAACATTAAAATCACTTCGATTTTTTTTCTGAAGTTGGTAGCTGTGACTACCATCAGTTGAGAGGTGGGACCATGCACCTAACCCATATTTCCTACTATACCATCAGCTGTTGGTTCATAAGTGGTAGCTGGTGCATAAGTTAGAAAATGTGAAAATACAGGTAATTAGTTGTTCTAAAAGGCTGTTGTTATAAAAAGTGCAATCTAATATGTGCCATTATTTCCATGTTACAAAAGGAGTCGGATGTTTTGAAAGAACCCATATTCGCCACTAATCTGTAAAGACATACCTGTGAAGGAAGCTGTTGGATCCCAATCGTCTTGTACAATTGGGCGAACATTAATAGGTTCTGTGCTTGATCCCTTTTCATCTGAGCACGCTCCTCGGCGATATGACGATCACGTTCTTCCATCATCGCATTCATTTCTGACCTAGTGAAGATTTCCTGCTGCCCACAATTTGTCAACCCGGATACAGAAGAGGTGTTGTTCTGCCTGTCTCGGTTGTTTGCTGTTTTGATTGGTGCTATCACGCTTCCAAAACCTACAACGCGGCCATGTTTTGGTCCGCCAAGGGCTGTCAGAAATAAGGCTTCATTGCCTTAACCTTCATCTATTAGTTGGAACAGATGATAAAGATGTATTAAAGTGAAAATTGAGAAAGAGAAATTTTATATATAGAGGCAGATGTCTAAGAGGCACGAGACTTATGTTGTGAAAATGAGATGGCAATGAATTTGTTAAGTTAACATAAAATTGACAGTGCCTTAAGCCTGCTGTAGTGACCAGTATCAAGCTCTTATATGAGGAATGCCGAAAATAATCCAATTGGAAAAGGATTTGTATTTTGTGGATTGTGGGCATTACATGCTAAATGGGTTGAGGCAAATAATTTTGTACATGTACCTTTCATCTTAAATTACCCTTAATATTAAATTACCCTTCCATCCTTACCCTTCATCTTTAATTACCCTTCCATCATTTTTAATTACCCTTTCCACATGTTTCATCTTACCAGTCCTTTATATTTGTAATGGTAATCAGTGTTTGTAAATTGAACTTACATAAACATTTTCCTTTTCCGTGTTTGTAAATTGCAAGGTATTGATATCGAACTCCATTGTACTCTCCTCGCAGCTTGGATCCACTTCCCTATTACCATCACTGTTTTCATTATCTTCAGCCACACCCTCCTTGGCCGTACTAATTTGAGCCACAACCGGTGATACGCCATTTTCTCTTGCACAGTGCATATGGATGTAAAGGTCCTCCATGGTTGGTTTTCTCCCATTGAACAGCTTAGTCTGTAGATGAAAAGCAAGTTTGATAATTAAATGTTAGATGAATGTTTAATGTTGAAATAATTATAATATTGGAGCGTAAGTGTTCAGAATACCAGTTTCTCAAAATGTTGGTGAGCACTAGCTGATCCAGCGTAGTGGGAGATCGTACCACCAGAGCTGGTGCGGTTTAACTGGTTTCGTTTACTGACCATTTGCCACTCTTCTGTGAACCAGATATCACAAAGACCTCGCCAAAATTCGGGCACTACAGACCAATGCGGCACATCGGTCTTCCAAGAAACAATGTCCCACCTGTATTTTTTAATACGATTCCTCCTTGCTGTACCCAGCTCCTCACAATACCTTTTGGCTGCTATGGCATCGAGTACTGCACGACAGCAGTCAACATCTTCATCTTCGTGGTATGTGTATCTCTCCTACATTCAAGAAGATTATAAAGCATCATCCAATTTTTACTCTTCAAAATGTAATTATTTGATGAGAAACCCTATTACTGACAGCCCTTGGCCACGATGTAGGCTTATTTATTACAGCCAAGGGAACCTTGTTTAGAAAGCCATATTTCAAGCATATTTGGGAAGGTTATTACTAAATAAAGAACGATTGCTGACAAGACATTGGAATCCTATTTCAGACAGTCAAGGGAACTTTATATAGCACCCTTATATGCTCCCTCCATTTTGAAATCAATAGTTCTTTCTTTAGAAATTGAACCTATCCCTTTGTTATTTTGACCTTTTCATTTCCTGTATGTTGCTTTGTTTGGATGCCTAACCCAATTCCATCACAGTACCAGAATTACACCATATACAATAAGTTAAAAGCCGATAAATTAATGTAGTAGTATGTGATCGGTAAGCATGAATATAAAAAAAAAGGTTACCAAAAAGTCCCTCTCCACTTTGTCCTTTATTGTCTTATCGAAGCTGTGAAAAGATCTAAATGGTGCAGGCATGTATTTTAGGGCAAGCCTAGTGATTGTTGCTGTAATTTTATTTGCACTTTTTGCACAGCTGAACTCGTGTGGTCCAACTCGCCATATCACTGGTCGGTCAGCGATATCCTCTTTCACCGGCCTTATCTCTCCAGCGCCTCGTCCCTTCTTCTTTGGAGGTTGAGACGGTGTAATTTCAACTTCCGGGGAATCATTCAAACTGCCACCACGCACCGAGTGTGTAGGAGCTGTACTACGTTTCCCCTTGCCGTATTTGGTAGCTTTTGCCCTTGTTAGTTGAGATTTCTTGGGACGACCCATTTGTCTTTTACCGGAAAGGAGAAAACGAAGCTGTTATCTACAAATTGGATGTTTGATCTAAATATGAATTACACAATTGTGTTAAAGTAACAACTATGAGAAATATGAAAAAAGGGTAAAATTAAATCATATTGGAAAATTAAATAAGGAATTTTCACTATATGTGAAGTACAATTACTTATTGATTGTCACTACCAACAATAGAAAATAAGTAACTACAATTGTATAAAAATAAAGGGTAAAAATGAAACTAATTATTAGTCCCTGTTGATGTGTAATAACAAGTAACTTTCCCAATAACATAAATTAGTCCCTATTGATGTGTAACTACAATGTAATAACTACAGGAAGCTTTCCCAATAACTTAAATTCATGCTGAAAATTTTTGGTGACTATCAGTCTTTTGATGTGTATTATATAAACCAGAAGAAGTGTTAATGAAAAAATATGAACTGTATTTAAGGTCTAAATAGTAAATTTTCATCGAACTAGCTAGTTCAACATGTATTATCTTGAAGGCATAAGTATGGTCTGTGGAAGAAAAAATTGAGAAAATGTTCTACATAAACACGTAATACATACACCAAAGCATAAATAGTGAAATTAGACCAAAACAGAAGGGAAACTTTGACTTGAGCATTTTATCAAACACCTTAAGACCAATTCCAATATGATAATTATAAAATCTAGGTTTGTTAAATTAGACTGGCCCTGAAAGCGTCCCTAATAATGTGTCTTGCTGAAAGGTTTCCCAATAACTAAAAAGTTGCATTGAAGAGAAATACAAAAATTTGATTGTACAAAATTAGCAACCATTGCACAGTCACAGAATTTGCCTAAATTCCAATTGCTTGTACAATTAGCTTAAATCCCAACAAATTAGGTTAAATTTACACATATATGCCCAGATTGGCACATAGTTCTTTCATTACTTCAATTCCAACATTCTCTAATCAAAAGGAAAATAAGAGGAAGATATTGAGGAATTAAGGAGAGATCAGTACCTAATGTCTTTCTCAGATTAGGGCGCAGTGGAAGTGAGAGAGATTGTGAGACTTCCTTGCTGCATAAATTTGCGAAATTTTCTCAGATGGTGAAAGGCGAAATTTTCTCTTGGTAAGAGAGGAGGTTAATGGCGGCTGGTTATGTTTTCTCTCGACCAAATTGATGTGGTAAAGGAGCAAAATAACCCTGTGGCACTAATCCTCTGAGATACACCATTATTTGTGCAACCATCGTGTCCTGATCCTAGATAGCGTTCCAAATTTGAGATTATTGCAAATTGTGTATGAACGGTTGAGATTTTTGTTGATCGGAAACTCAAGGTATCAGATATCACAGAGATCGGAAACTCAAGGTGCGTGACTGCGTGAGCGGGCGCCCAAAATTGAGAATGGGGGGAAATAAAATTTCAGTGTAGCGCCTAAGTTGGATTACATACAGAGTGGTAATGGCTACGCGCAGAGTAGTCGGTCTCCTTTGGATTGAGTCAGATTTGCGCTTCCAGTAGATGAAGTAGCTCTCTTTGAAGTTTCATTCAAAATCCTTGTTGAATGGGTTAAGTACACAGCAACTTGATCTGAAAATATATATTTAATTTGTGATTAATATGATGAATACTTGTAGGTCATTAATATAAGTCATTGTATATTTTATTTCAGAAATTTAATAATTTTGTTTGTTATTTTTAAGTTGAATGTGTAGATTTAATTAAAAAATTATTATTGTATTTCCTTGTTTCTTGATGCATAATAGTATATGATTAGTATTTTATGTATTTAGTGAGAATTAATGTCAATGTTATAATTAAAGAAATAATGAAAATACTAATAATAATAATAATAATAGATAATAATAATAATATAATAATAATAATACTAATAATAATAATAATAATAATAATAGTTATACAATAATGAATAACAATGTTGTAATTTATTTCATAGTAAGATGATTTTATACCTAAATTTTAGTATTGCAATTAAATGTGAGTTGCATATATATGATGACATCTTCTATGTACAATATGAAACATACACTCTGATGGAAGGGGAAATGAATATGTAATAAAATAATGGTCCCGGAGATCGATCGGAACCGTTGGAATCGAAGAACACTGTATTTAATGTCTTGCGGGAAAGTTTCATCAAGTAAAGGTTTTATTCACCCCTCCATCCACTCGACAGAACATCGAAGCATCAAATGGCTATAAATACTTTGCGGTGGATCGAAACCAATATACAACATAACTTATTATATTTTGTGCTAACTAGGTTCTATGTAACTCTTGATCATTTTAAAATAAATTTTGAGTCATTTCATCGCAGATCGACCGTTCAAAATTGGAGACAAAATGGACGGTCCAATTTTGTTTTTAACATTTGAAGGGGTTAAAAAAATATGAAAGTCTATAAAATTATGTTATTAATTATTATTTGGCCAGATGTGTTGTAATAAAACCAAAAAAGGCATTTTCGTATTTTTTCAAAATAGTTTATGTACATTCCAGTACATATTCATCACAGCTGCAACTCTTGTGCCGTCCGATTGGCGATAAATGGACGTGATATAATGATTTGAAATTGTATATTGGTATAGGGTGAATACACTATGCAATAACGCAACATATACTATTAAATCTGACCCTAGACGTTGCATATGGTGCTTCAATGATCGTGCTAGGATTTGATCAAACCGTTCCGATTAAAACTTAAGTATACGGTACCTGATGCTAAAGAGCACCGAGTGGGTAGGTCTCCCAAGTAAATGCAGCACGTCTTTCTCTAAGGTAATAGAATATTTCCGTTCTGATCGGGCCTTTCTTGATACACATTATCCATCATAATTCGCGTCAGAGCCTAATCGAACGGTCTCGATATAGTACTTTAGATTCCGCTACCGCAGAGTGCATGAAAAGAGCTTCTGCCCACTTAATGCTCACGAGAATACTTCAGGACTTAGCGTATTTTTTTGAAATCCCACTCCATCACAGTAAGCCCTTCCTCTCTCTCAAAAACTCTGGCCGTTGCTCTCCCACAAACCTTTCGTCTTCAAAGGTCTCCCTCGCTGAGTCGCCGTCGCCTATCGGAGTTTACCCAAGTCGCGCCGTCACCTATCGGAGTTTACCAAAGTCGCGCCGTCGCCTATCGGAGTTTACCCAAGTCGCGTCTTCAAAGGTCTCCCTCGCCGTCGCCGTCGCCTATCGGAGTTTACCCAAGTCGCGCCGTCGCCTATCGGAGTTTACCCAAGTCGCATCTTCAAAGGTCTCCCTCGCCGTCGCCGTCGCCTATCGGAGTTACCCAAGTCTTTGTAGTGTCGATCGATCTGATATCGGAGGAGGGATCGGCCGTCAAGTGGTAAGTACCATAGATCTAACAAACCCCAACCCTCACCCCCCACCCCCACCCGAAATCTGTGGTGAATTTTAGGGTTTAGTTATTTGTGAAGTTCCTGATTTTTTTGAATTTTAGGGTTTAGGGGTTTGCTAAATTAGTTCAAGATCCCGGCAAGGTTCAGGTGTTTAGGGGTTTGCTAATAAATTAGTTCCTGAATTTCCTGAATTTTAGGGTTTAGGGTTTGCTATATTAGGATGATTAGTATTTGCCATGCATTCCAGTACAGTGGTGGAAGAAAAAGATTTAAAATTGGAAAAAGTGTTCTACTCATTTTTCATTTGTTGTATTTATATGATTTCAGTGGTGGAATAAATGGCTGACAATAATTACATGATTTCACTAATTTCTTGATTTCAATAGAGTACATATATTTCAATTACACTTTTGTTGCTTATAGTTAACACACTAAATTCTTATTAATCACAGAATACATGGCTGACAATAATTACACGATTTCATATCGCCGAAAAAGTTCAAGGCTCAATAAATCCGACAAAACCCAAACAGATGTGCCACCACCACCTCCACCGTCAGAGGATCCCCAACCCAAGTTGCCACCGCCTAACACACCCGAGACCCCAGCAGCTGTGCCAATGCCTAATCCACCACCGGCACAGCAACCTGACAAGACAGTCAGAGGCCGAGCCAAACGCAGCAGGTTGAGCACGTGCAGCCCCACCCGCCGCTCATCGAGGTTCAACAAGCCAGATACGTCACAAGCTGACCAAGGTACCGTCTTATACATTTTAGAGCTGTAATTGTAGAATTCTTGTCTTAAATAAAGGGGGAATTTCATGTATACCCCTCAAAAACTTAGAAATTACGTATTTCCCCCCTCTAAAATTCATAATATCATATTTACCCTTCTAAACTTTAAAAACTCACATATTTACCCATTTTAATGTTTTTTCAATTAAAACTCATTTAAATTTTTTGAAATACCCATTTTATCCTTCATGTATACCCCTCTCTCTATCTGTCTTTGACTGAGGCGTGGAAACTAGAAATGAAATGAATAGCAAAATTAAGGTTTTAATTAAACTTAAAGAGCGGAGCAGAGAGAGGTGGGTACTATACAAGATAATTTTGAAATTTGTAACGAATGGTTCTAATGCTCCCCTTGAGGTACTATAGAGAGGATGTGACCAGTCAAATTAGAGTTTACATCCTTTGACATATCTCCAATTTTAAGTTAATACGTAGAGAATTAGAATCATTTATATTTCTGAAGCACCAATTTAAAGCAATCATTTACTGCTCCTTAAGTTTAATTAAAACCTTATATTTAATATTCATTTCATTTTTAGTTTTTTTAGTTTCCATGCCTCTGATCAAGACAGACAAATAGAGAGGGGGTATACATGAAGGGTAGAATGGGTATTTTTAAATTTTTAAATGAGTTTTAATTGAAAAAACATTAAAATGGGTAAATATGTGAGTTTTTAAAGTTTAGAAGGGTAAATATGATATTATGAATTTTAGAGGGGGAAATACGTAATTTCTAAGTTTTTGAGGGGTATACATGAAATTCCCCCCTTAAATAAATTGTATTTTGGGATTATGTATCTATTCTTCAATTAGATGATAAAAAGATATAGGGTAATACAACTGAAGCTATAATAGTGGTCTCCAATTTGATTGTAGGAACCCCGGTTGAGCCCTCCATGCCAGCACCCTCTAAGTCAGAACCCCCCAAGCAACCTGAAGCAACTGTGCCAATGCCTGCTGACCCACCGCCACCCGAGCCCTCCATGCCACCACCCATGTCAGCACCCTCCATGCCCTCCATGCCACCACCCTCCATGCCCTCCATGCCCTCCATGTCAGAACCCCCCAAGTCAGAACCCCCCAAGCCCTCCATTCCACCACCGTCAGAGGATTCGGGTCCTGCTGACCCACCGCAAAGCACAACAACTTGACAAGACAGTCAGAGGCCGAGCCAAACGCAGCAGGTCGAGCACGTGCAGCCCCATCCGCCGCTCATCGAGGTTCAACAAGCCAGATCCGTCACAAGCTGACCAAGGTACCGTCTTATACATTTTAGAGCTGTAATTTTAGAATTCTTGACAAACTAAGCTACTAAGCAAGGATTATTTTGTAAGGGCGATGCTATTTTCAGGTCTGAAAACACTATATTAAGTGCTGAAGAATCTGTTTTTGTCTTGATACCAGTTTTACCCTTGATAATTAAATGCAGTCTTTGCTTATATTATCAATAAAGAAGAAGATAATTAATTCGCACTTAGGCATTAATAGAAATAGTGAACAGTACAAGTCAGAACAGTACAAGTCCAAACCATAGGGTGCAGTTTTATTGTGTATAATTATGTATCTATTCTTCAATTTAGATGATAAAAAGATATAGGGTAATACCACTGAAGCTATAATAGTGGTCTCCAATTTGGTTGTAGGACCCCCGGTTGAGCCCTCTGTCGCAGCAGAAACCTGTGCAACGCGATGTGCCACCTCCAATACTTCAGCAAGAGGTAGAGCCAGACCCCTCCATGTCAGCACCCTCCATGTCAGCACCCTCTAAGTCAGAACCCCCCAAGCAACCTGAATCAACTGTGCCTCTGCATAATCCACTGCCTGTTGCCCATGACTTGCCACCTCCACCGTCAGAGGATTCCCAACCTGCTGACCCACCGCCTAACACAGTCAGAGGCCGAGCCAAACGCAGCAGGTCGAGCACGTGCAGCCCCACCCGCCGCTCATCGAGGTTCAACAAGCCGGATCCGTCACAAGCTGACCAAGGTACCGTTCATTATATTTCATTGTTTAATTGATGCTGGAATTGATGCTGGAATTGATGATTTATTTTACCATTCATTATATTCCATTGTTTAATTGTTTACAACCTACAGTTTGCAATAATTATACAAGGGAAAAAACAATACAAGATATCACAAAAAAGTCGGTTCGCGTCACAAAAAAAAAGGGTTTCTTATAATGGTAAAAAATATAAAACCATGCTTTTATCCTTAAATATATATATCACAATTTTCTTATTCTTGTTTTGATTTTCATAATTTTCGAGTTCTGATGTATCTTTTGGCGGCACTTTAGCCTTTAATTAGATTTCAGACATCAAAAGAGAACTAATGCCACCAAAAAACAATAATAATAAATAGTTTACTAGGAAATATCTTTTTAATCCTTGAGGCCATTTTCATTTCATTTTATCAACTTTTTCTTGTCTACAAATTCATGCTCTAATCAGATTAGTAATAGACTAATAGCAATTCGCTCTTGAGTGTGCACTGGATAGAGCTAGGTTGAGAAAAAGAGAACATTAATTTAAGATGACCAACTCTACAAGCCTTAATGTTTATTAAGGAATAGTTAATGATTGATAGATAGTTTTAGAATGTTAGAATAAAGATGAGAAGGATAGATAGATTGAAAATGTTAGAATAAAGATGAATGTTCTAATGGGCTTTCATTTGATTGTAGGAACACCCCCAAGTCGGGCACCCCCAACTCGGTGGTTCAACAACATGACATGACCGAAAGAGGCCGTGGCTCATCAACATCTGACTCATCGAGCAAAGGTACAGTTTAATAAATTTTGCTTTGTTTTTGTAATTGAGTTGTCATGTCTATTGCCCCAAATATGAGTTAAATCATTGTGCGTATCCATCCTCCAATAAGAAAGTTCACTTGAACCCTTCCTATATCTCACAATTTGATACAATCTAGAAAAATAAAACCTGCTGAGTTACATAATTGAGGTTTCTTTCCCTACTGGTTTCCTTTGGATGAAAGTCAGAATTTATATTTCTTAATATGTTTTTCATTGTCAGAAACCCCCAATTCAGTCCCCAATTCACCGCTACAGCCGGAGGCCGGTGATCCCAAATGGGATGATTGGCCCGAGTCTGATGCCACTCAGCAGGGAGAGTCAGAGTACGAGGAAGACACAGCTGATTCAGAGGAGGATAGCACGCATCCAGCGGTCGTGGATGACGATGGTGGTAAGAGAGGGTGCAAACGCATTGCACTTCGTGACTGTGAGGAAGCACTGGATGCCTCGGGAAGGGAACTCGACGATGAGAATGCCACAGGGGCTGAGGGCCTAGGCGAAAAGAAGGAGGGTAAGGGGGCAGAAGTCTGATGTGAGGCGGGGCCGAGGTATGGCCAAGGGTCGTAAACCATCACATTTTGGCAGTAGACCTCAATTGTTTGTTGTCGGTGATGCGGAGTTCACATCCCTTCCTCTTTGCACAAGGGTGGTTTCCACGATAAGGGTCCTAACTTTGGAGAATATGCCGGGTCCATATAGGACTTACAATATGTTTCCCGTTAAGGCGAGGCTGGAAATACTCAAAAAATTCTTGCAGAGTTATTCTTGGGGGGAGGGGGAAAGCGTGAAACGCTGTCTGCAAGTCTTTGAGACAATTGCAGCAGATGCATACAGTCGTGAGTTGGTAGTACTGAGAGGCAAGTACACAAAGAAATACACAGAGGACAAGTTACTGTGGAGAGACTTCCCGCCTCAGTGGTGCAAGAATCCGCAATACTGGAAGGGGTTGTGTCTTATTTGGTCGAAGGATAAATGGGATAAAATGTCATCCACCAACCGGAATAACAAAACAAAGGATGGGTCGGTCATCCATCACCTGGGTGGTTCCAGGTCACTGTTTCGTCACAAGTGCAAGATGGTACCTTTTATTTTATATTTTGTAGGTTTCCATTGACAAATTTTATGTTTATTAATTACTTAAAACTCATTAACAAATGTTGTAACTGCAGGAATCTGAGAAGGGATCGTCTGTCACTCTGAAGGAGGTTTTCGATCGTATTCACACGAAGGAAACGCACGCTGGAAAGGTGTACGTAAACAAGAAGGCAGAAGAAAAAATGGTAACCTACTTTTATCCCTTTTGTTATAAATCCCCGGTACCCTTACACTCTGACCTGAACCAATTCATTCCCAAAAAGTGATTACTAAAACTAGAATTCTTATTTGTCAAATGCAGGCTCTATATGAGGATTTGAAGGAAAATTACAATGCACGTATGTCTGACGAGGATCTATGGGATATTGCCGTTGATGGAAAGGATGCTAAAGGCCGCTTGTTCGGCTTTGGACACCGGTCGAGAACATGCAAAGGGAACAAAGAATTGGCTAAAGAGGATGCTACATTGTCGGATCATGCCAAGAGCACTGCCACCTCGGCTGAAGATGAGAGTACAACATTCACCAAGTCTCAGGTGGTAGTGATGATTAAGTCTCAGGTGGCAGCTGAACGAAGGAGGTTATTGGCTGACATTGCTGCCCAAGAGGCCCGACACAATGCAGACCGTGAGGAGTTTAAGAAGAAGGAGGAACAAAACAAAAAATTATTTGCAGAGCTCTTCAAGCGGACTGGAGCGCCTCTTACAACTTTTCACATAAGTTCCTGACCTCAATCCTGCCTCATTTATGAAAACAACTAAGTATGTTTGAATCATTGTTAACAAACATTTTCTCCTTGCTTTTTAGGGGGGGTCATCAAAGGGAAATGATGGTGGGGGAGCCAGCGGGGGGGGGGGGGGGGGGAGGGGGAGACGATCCACTGCAGTCACATGATCAAGATTGAAGCAGTGATTTGTAATAATATTAAGTAGGATGTGATGTGTTTACTGTGATGTATTGGATGCCGTATAGTGATTTGTCAAACTATGTTAATTAATTTCTAAGTAGGATGTGAAGACAGTAAGTAGGATGTGAGCCTTATGTCAAAACTATGTGCTCTTAACTTTTCCATGTCTTCATTTTCTTTTATTGTGTATGTCTGAGAAGGGATTTACATAGGGTGCAGTTTAATATGATGCGTACACTGGGGGTACGCCAAGAAAACAAATTTTCCCCAAAAGGATGTACCATCATTTACATCGGCAGTCCGACATAAAAATAATTGCTCTCTGTAATTTTACCCCAAAAGGTCGTTTTCATTGTTCTAATCAATCGTTTTTACACTTGGTCTCTCCGCAAAATAGGTCATAGTGTCTCCGCCAAAAAAGCCAACCAAAAAGTGTGTCTTTAGCTAGTGATTTGGCCGCAAGATTCCAAGATCAGAGAAAACCCCTTGGAGTCTTTCTAATCCGCTGAACCATAGAAGGGAGCTGCAGTTCGTTGGAGGTTAGAGAGTGAGGTAAGTACTCTTTTGAGCTCGTTTTTTTCCTTGTAATGGCATTGTATATCAAATCGTTTTTAGAGAGTGAGGTACGTCATTATTTGACACCGGTCCCGGGATTTGTTAATTTGTCCTACATTTATCAAAACCTATACCCTATTTCTATTATTCACAGTAAAAAATTGATGTTTGCTAATTTATTTCAATTATTTGTTATTGTACATACTCCAAATTAAACTATTACCATAATTTGTCCATATTTCAAATGTAGTCAAATTATTTGCTAACTCATACCTCTTGTCCAACAATTTAATAGTTAAATGGCAACGGATCGTAGATGGATGTATAATCGACTAAATGTCAATGGAAAGCTACTACCCGAGTTCATAAAGGGTGTGAAAGAATTTGTTGATTTAGCGAAATCTGACCCCTCGGTTGTGACTCTCCTCAATGGCAAGGAATGTATCTTATGTCCATGTATGAAATGTGAAAACCTCAACACCAAAGAATTGCAAACCGTGAGAATGCATCTTTACCAATCCGGCTTTCGTCCCGGATATGAAATTTGGCACGCACACGGAGAGGAACGTGAGGAGACATCTCAACATGACCCGCACCATCCACCATCAGATTTGATCAATGACAATTATCAAGTGGGAGCGGATATGGTAAGGGCAGCCGCTGGGCAAGATTTCAATTGGGAGGAGGATACACCTACCGGAATGGCCAAAAGATTCTTCGACATGATGGCCGCATCGGATACACCGCTTTGGGAAGAGAACATGACGGGCCAATTGAAATGCAAATCACACACAATCTTATCGGCCGTTACACAAGCACTCGCATTGAAGTCGGAACATCAATTGAGCCAAAAATGCTTTGATGGGATGATGAGTCTTATCAAAAGCGTGCTTCCCCCTAGTGGAAAAATGCCGGAAAACTTCTATCAAGCCAATCGATTGGTCGAGCCGCTCGGCATGGAGCATAAGAATATAGACGTATGCCCAAACTTTTGTATGCTCTACTATAAGGATAGAGAGGACAAGACAAGTTGTGATGTATGTCATACACCGAGATATAAGCCAATGGGATCAAATACGAATGCCAAACCGGTTGCACAAAAGATACTTCGTTATCTACCTATCACCCCAAGAATGCAAAAGATGTACATGACCCACTTCAATGCGGTCCAAATGAGATGGCATAAGGAAGGTTTTCGTGAGAAGCCCGGAATTATGGTGCCATTCACCTCAAATGCATCTCCATATTCTTGTTGGCCGGTTTTAGTTTTTCCGTATAACCTACCACCCGGAATGATAATGAAAGAAGATACCATGTTTCTCGCGCTTGTCATTCCGGGACCTAAGCATCCGGGTCGGGACATTGACATTGTTCTTGAACCTTTAATTGATGAATTGAACAAATTGTGGAAGGATAGAGCGGTTACATGGGATGTGTCTAAACAAGAGAATTTCACAATGAAAGCAACACTTCTTTGGTCGATAAACGATTACCCCGCGTTGGAGATGCTAAGTGGGTGGGGTACTAAAGGCCGATTAGCATGTTTTCATTGCTTGGGTGCAACAAAGGCATTCCGACTAAAGTATGGTGGGAAATTTACATGGTGGGGTTGTCATAGATGCTTATTGCCTCTAGATCACCCATTTCGTCGCGATAAGAATAATTTCCAAAAAGGTATGGTAGATTTTGATCGACCACCACGAAAAATAACGGGAGAGGAGCGGCTAGCGATGGTAAATAAACTAGGGAGGATGAAATGGGGTAAACAGATTGGCCTTGACCAGTTTCCAGGTTATGGTGTCACCCACCATTGGACAAAGAAGAGTATTTTTTAGAGCTTACCGTATTGGAAAGACAATTTGTTGCAACACAACATTGACATGATGCATGTGGAGAAGAATTTCGCGGAAAATTTGATTTACACAGTTCTAGGCATGGGGGCCAAAAACAAGGATAATGAAAAGGCGCGGAAAGATTTGGCTCTTCTTTGCAATCGTTCCATTCAGAATCTAATACCGTACCCGGATCATCCCGGAAAAATGCAAAAACCAAAGGCTCCCTTCACACTCTCTCCACAAAATAAGAGGAAGGTTTTAATTTGGCTCAAGAAGAATGTCAAGTTCCCCGATGGATACGCATCGAGTTGGTCAAGATGTGTAAACCTCAAAACAAACACATTAAATGGGCTAAAAAGCCATGATTTGCATGTGTTCATGGAGCGACTTCTTCCGGTTGCATTTCGAGACTTTGTCCCTGATTACGTATGGGATGTTTTGTGCGAGATTTCAAGCTTCTTTAGAGAGGTTTGTGCCAAGGAGCTTGATCCATCCCGTATCGATCAATTAGAAAAGGATATTGCGGTCACAATGTGCAAAATGAAAAAGATATTCCCTCCGGCATTTTTCGATTCTATGGAGCATCTTGTGGTCCATGTGTGTGAAGAGGCTAGATTGGGTGGACCGGTAGGGGCTCGATGGATGTATGCATGTGAAAGGTATGTGTTTTCTTAATCTCTTTCTTTGTGATTCACTTATTGCTTCCATATCTAAACACTTGTAATTGTTACAGACGAAACAAAGAACAGAGGAAGAAGGTCACGAACAAGGCGCGTGTCGAGGGTTCAATCGTCGAGGCAACAATTGTTAAAGAAATTGGTTCATTTTGCACTCGTTATTTTGCGGAGAATTCTAAAACTAAGCAACAAGGGGTTGGAACGAGTAACCCTCCGCGGAGACGCCTATCGATATTTGATAATGCGGGACGTTTTTGGACACGGTCGGACCGAAGGACTCTCGATGAGAAGGAATTTAAAGCTGCACACACATATGTCATCCTCAATTGTCCAGAAATAAAAAATAAATTTCTAGGGTACAATCTTATGACATGTTTATTTTGATGATTTCAAAAGTACCTATTCTAAACACAACCTTAATCTCTTGTATTTTGACATGTTTGAATGTGTAGAGAGTTTGATGCATGCATGCTAAACTCTGGACAAGCCAGATCGGCACAGCAATTGGACAAAGTTCGTGAAGATAGGTTCGCAGATTGGCTACGGAAGAAGGTACTATCCGATCGTGATTGCGACCTCTACATCCGAAAGGCTGCACTCATGCCACAAAAACAAGTGAAATGCTACGGTGGATATGAAGTTAACGGCTTTCGATTTCACACGGAAGCATATGGGCAAAACAAGTCAACAAATAGTAGCGGTGTTTGCATTAAAGGGGAGTGGGATGGAAATGACACACCACAAGACTACTATGGACTTCTCCAAGAGGTAATTGAGCTAGATTATGATGGATTCAACAAGGTCGTTCTTTTTAAGTGTAATTGGTTTGACATAACAAATGGTGTAAGGGTGGACAACCAACATGGAATTGTGGAGGTTAAACATGCTTCTCGTCTTAAAAATTATGAACCATTTATATTGGCACCTCAAGCAATCCAAGTTTTCTACCTTCCTTACGCATCGGATAAAGTTGAAAGACAACAATGGTGGGTGGCAATGAAAACTAGCGCGAAGGGGAGGTTTCGTGCCGATGACGAAGTCGATGCTAACCTAGAATTTTTCCAAGATGAAATGCCGGATCATGCAATTGAGGTTTCAAATGGCGAAGAATTTGATTGGGATGGTTTGGCCCCTCTTGAAGGTGAGTTCGAGCTAGTAGACGATGCAATGTCGCAAGATGAGGATGAGGATGAGGATGAGGAAGAGGTCAACCAAATTGAACTTTCAAGTGACGAAGAGTTGGACATGGACCAAGATGAGGATGAATTTGGTTTCTAGGACCTCGATATGCTTCCGTTCAAGAGTTTCAATATTGGTTAATCAAAAGTTGTATGTGTGTTGATACATCTTTTGTACAATTGTTTTTGTTCCTCCATTATTTTGGAAGGTTTGTTCTAAATGCAAGAATTTAATTAAGTTATCAAAGTATTGAATTACTATATACTGCTATTATTCGTGCTGTTGTGAATTTTAATTAAAAGCTTCATTGAAAAGGAGATATCAAATAAACAGAAATGAATCTGTGTCCAGTAAGTAAACTATTGAATGGTTCAGCCCATGCAATTGTTTCGAACTTCAGTCCAGACTATTTACATGCGAGTGATAGTGGACTATTTACATGGCACAGAGTTAAGCAGTTGCATGGACCTTTAATAAAATATAATATCTACTAAGTGGTTAAGTAATTGCATGAGAAGGGAGTTGAGTTGTTGCATGGACCTTAATTAAATATAATAACTACTAAGTTTTTAAGTAGTTGCATGTCCATGGAGTTGAGGTGTTGCATGGACCTCGAATTAATTGTAATATCTGACCTTCAAAACTTATTTGCATGGCCGAACATCACACAGTTGCATGGTTGCGCTTCACACAATTGCATGCGATACCTGTTACATGGGGATTCGCATGCAACAAGTTTAAAAAGTCAACAAACGCCATTTCTTTTGCATGAGCCATCACAACCATGCAAAAAACTGGTGCCGGGCATGCAAAAAACGATTATTCTAGTAGTGAAAGTGGATGAAGGAGGTAAGTAATGAGTGATTTTACATTTTAAATGTGTGACAAATAATCTTTTTTTTTGGCTTAATGCACTTAAGATAATATTATCTTGTATAAATTAAAGACAAAAGAAATTCATAGATTAGTATCGTAGTATACATTTATAAATTAAATTGTAGCATTATATTTTACTTAAGTGTCTCACGTTTACTTTGAAGCATGATTTTTTTTTATATAAAAAATAAATAACTCAGCATACATGCAAGTTGTATAATATATTGATTTTACGGTACATTTGGATAGATTTAATCATGAGAAAAATAAATAAATTTAATTCTGGGACTAATAGAGCTATATTTGATAGTTCACCGTCTTTTTTTAGTCCAAACCATTGTTGAATCCTTCATTTCTTTTCTGGAAATATTAATTCATAGTTGTTTATTGAAAAAGTTTCAACCAGCAGCTAAGAAGAGGCGGCTGTAAAATCAAACCTTATTTGGCAATTAATAGTTATCCCTGAAATATCACTTTTTCATCTCTTTTAATCAGTTGTTCATTTAATTCATCAAATAAAATGTGTATTTTAAAGAAGTTGGAATTATGAGTTGGAAAGTTCAAACTAATAAAAATTTATTTTGATTCATAAACATATTTATTTGTTTTTATAGAATGTGTGAATTTTTCAAAGTTTGAAAGTGACTTTGGAAGTTCAAGATATTTATTGAATAACTCAAGTGATTATTTTGATTCAAATATTGTGCGAATAGATCTTCTTTTTGTTTTAACTAATCTGGTCCTTAATTTGAGATCCTAAAATTACTAAAACTGATATTTAATCTCTGCTTGTTATTATCCGCGCTAAAAAATTTTACATTTTTGTTGAATTTTTTACTATTTTTGTAGATAGATACAAAATTGAATTAGTCTATACCTATTAAAACAATAGTAAAAAAAAAAAAGTTAAAATCAATGTGAAATTTGTTATGTAAGAACATTTTCATGGGAAGATCATGTTGAGTGTTTCAAATTGAGTATTTAGATTTTAATAATGAAGATGTAGATCCATAACACCAACTCATTAAGAAGATGTTATTTTTTTCATATAAAAATGATATATGTTGAATTGCTTTATCTTTTTTTTCTAAAATTTCTCTTTACCGTTTGAAAAAATTGAACTGTTTATATCAACTGTTTTATTACTTTTTCATGTTGAACTGTTCATATCAAATGTTTGGACTTTAAAAAAAAATATTAATTCAAAATGTGGACCATACATAGCCTCACTCATATTTTAAATATATATTCGACTTATTTTTTTCATTAAAGGGGAGTCACCGATTTTGTTTCTTTGTAATTTTTGTGTCTAAACCTATGTTATTTCCTTCTTTTCTTTTCTTGAAATATTAAGTCATAGTTGTTCATTTAAAAGTTTTTGTCTGCAACTAAGGAGAGGCGCATGTACAATCAAACATATTTTTGCTAAATTTTTTTAGTTAATTAGTAGTTATATATTCACATGTTTAATTTATAGTCGGCTTAGATATTACGAGAGTGAGTATTTATAGCCTAATTCAAGTATAATATTGGAATATCGGACGTCCAATTTCATTAGTTGGTACCAATCTCTGAAGCCGAAGGTTGAAATTCTTTTTTTATGATATAACTAAGATCATCAGAACCCTGTATTAATTATAGGAGTGCAAACGGATCGGATATGTATCGGATAGTGGTAAAACCATATCCGTATCCGCATTTATTTTTCGGATACGGATACGGATCGGATATTAGACGGATACAGATCAAATAATGGATACCCGTAGATATATACATAAATATTTTTATAATATATATATTTTTTTTATTAAAAGGCCGAAATCCATTTCATTGAAGAAATTTAAATTACACCTGCAGCATGCTGTTTGTTCACCTTGATATCACCAAAGACACACCCTAACATAAGTAAACTCATCTAGATGGAACCACAAAGCATCAAAGAAGTTCATACAATATAGAAAATTAAGCCATTCATTGGGGCTGTGGACAAAATAAGTAACTACAAAATTTGGCTGCCAAGCCCAAGGTCTTCTACTTGTCTTCATATAGCCTCAGCTGGTCCCTTGGCTCCAAAACAGTGGAGTTGGCCACGTCATCTTCAACATCATCCGGATGCCAACTAGCAAGAGGGATGACATCTGTATCAACTGGTAGCCATGAAGCTGTTGAGGCAGCAACTTGTTGTGTGACTCTACCTGTCCAATAATGCACAAGTGAGATTATAAGTAAAATAATTTGTCTCACCGATTTCCTCTTACCATTGTCAAAACACATTTCATTGCGATGTTTCCACAAAGTCCAGCAAACTGCACTAAAAACCAATAGAAAGGCTGATTGATGAGTATTAGGTAACTGAATAACAAACTTAATAAGATGTGTAAATTTCGACCATTGAATGCTAACATTTTGACAAGAACCCATAAAGAACCAAATTTGTTTTGTAAAATAGCAGTTCACAAATAAATGATCAATTGATTCCGATTGTTGACAAAACTGGCAAGTATCATTTCCTTGCCACCCTTTTTTTTCGTAAGTTGTCAGTTGTTAAAATTCTCTTTTTATGGGTAAGTCACATAAAGATTCGAATCTTAAATAGGTATAGGGACTTTCCACCATAATATTACATTTCTAGGTTTAGTACCTCTGAAATTGAGAAGTTTATATAAGGACCTAACCGAAAATTGTCCATTGGATTCTCATCTCCAACTAAGTTTATCCTCTATATGAGTATACGAGAGGTGGCTAATGATATCTAAAATCTCTAACCATTATGTAAATTGAACAACCTCGAAAGTTCTACGAAAAGTAAAGGCATTGCCTTGTGAATTGATAACTGTTTGTAGTAATATGTCAGTGTTGGAGCAAATATTGAACAAGTAAGGATATCGAAAAGTAAAGGCATTGCCTTGTGAATTGATAACTGTTTGTAGTAATATGCCATGGAACAATTGTGATACCAAATGTCAGTCCAAAAACGAATGGAAGTAGTGTAGCCCGATTCATAAGAAACACTAATTTTCCCCAAAGGTTGGAGAGATGAAATGACAGACCAAAAGGCAGATTTGGGATCACTATGAATGTGTATTTGTGCAATATCATGTTTTTCTAAGCACTAGTGTATGCGGGTTCCGTAATTTTCCACCACCATTTCATAAGTAAAGCTATATTCATTTGTTTGAGATCTAATATACCTAACCCTCCAAACTTCTTGGCAAAACAAGCTCTTTGCCAATTGATCAAATGATATTTCTTCTCACCAACATTATTGCCCTGCCATAGAAACCGACGTCTAATTTAATCAACTTTGGTTATCATAGAATCTGGTATCTTATAAACCGATAAGAAGTATAAAGGTACTGATGACAAAACTGAATTCAATAAAGTTAAGCGGCCTCCTATAGAAAGCATATTACCCTTCCAAGATTGAAGTTTATTTTCTATCTTATCAATAAGAAAAGTCTAGTCAAGAGGTGTTAATTTCTAGGTATGTAAGTAATGCATAGGGAATGAAGATGGATTACATCTAAAATGTTCAGCAAAATGAGAAACATCAGTAACATTGATAGGATACATAGAAGTTTTGGAATAGTTAACTTTGATGCCTCATATGGCTTCAAACGCAATTAGAGCCCACCAAGCATGTTCAATATTAGCTTCATCAGCCTTTAAAAATAGAATGGTATCATCCGCATAATGACAATTAGTATGAGCATGATTATCTAAAACAAGAGGTCCTAAACCAACTAAAGAATGTGCATTTCTACCTTTAAGAAAAATTTGACTAAGAGTATCAGCTGCAAGGATGTACAAATAAGGAGATAATGGATCTCCCTGTCGTACTCCTCATTTGCAAAAAAAAAAGTTAGTGAGTTCACCATTAATGTTAATGCATGATTGTGAACTAATCAACATTCCGTTATCCATCGACTCCATTTTTCCCCAAATCATCTACTATGTAAAATATCTATAAGGTATGCCAATTAATTTTGTCGTAGGCTTTTTTCAAAATCTACTTTGATAATTACTCCTTCCTCGTTTGTCGT